>JAZDUA010000069.1:4670000-4880000 GCA_038098605.1 Gryllus longicercus | reverse complement strand
TATTTGTTTTCCTTATTTTCGTATGATGTTTTCATTTTTGTCTATGGGTACTTGGCGTAATATATTTGGGACAGCTACTAGTTGCAGATTAGGCGGGGGGGGAGGACAGCTTCCAAGAAAGCATTCCTCAGCCTCGCAACAATGTCAGCTCCCACCAATAGAATGAGGTGGCTCGTGAATGAACAGACTCAGTAGACACATGGACGTGGAGCAGGAAGTGTAAAGCGGAGAAGGGCACCGAGTAAGCGAGCCGATCAGTGAACTTGGTGTGAGAATTTTCCACGTTGTCTATTTGCGAACCATTGTCCCAGTGCCATATCGGACTTGGAAATCCCGGGCCACCTCCCCCACGGCCACTTTACCCGAGTCCAGGCTCGTTCGTGTTCTAGTCCCTGCCCTAGTCCTTCGCGGCTGGTGGCGATGAAAGAACGACCGCCCGATGCATTCGGAGCAACAACCCGCTCAATAGTTTTCACAATGGTCAGACTGAATCAGACCCGCAGAGAAAATTCAAGATATTCTCCGTGAATAAAGAAGTTTCACAAAATCTTGGAAACTCAGACATCGAAGTGAAGATTCGATGGATACAACTAGCGGACCCGACAGACTTCATCCTGTCCAAAAGATTTGTAATGTGACAGTTTTTTCTTCCTACATATTTTATAGTCTGGGCAAAAAATCTCCTGAACAGAACCGTCACCCTGGTGATAGGGCGTTGTGAATAAGAAATATAATTAAATAAAATATATATAAGCATTTAAAAGTAAGTTATCGCTTTATTGTTAATCATAATTATTAACAAAAATCAGTTTTATTTTAAGTAGTGCTTTGTGATATACAATGTTTTTTGTTTGATTACCTGGCGCATAGACAAACAAATCTGATGGTTTTCCAACACGGGAACAGGCAACATATAATTGACCAAGTGAGAAACATGGGTTTTCCAGATTAATACCACAAACACTTAATGATGGCCCCTGGGACTTGTTTATGGTCATAGCAAAAGCAAGCCGAACTGGAAACTGTAGTCGTTGAAAGTTAAACGGCACAGCAGTCGGAATCATTGGGATGCGCGGTATGAGAACGTCTTCTCCTTTATACTTTCCTTCCAGTATAGTTGCTTCTATCACGTTGTTTAGTAATTTTTTTATCGCTAACCGTGGCAAAGACGTGGTTGGTTGATATTTCGCAACATTATAAATACCGATCCAACCTTTAATTGAAGATTGTGAGGTGGCAATCCTCGTAAATCCAGTGAGTTTAAAAATTCTGGTGGATAGTTCACTACATCATCTTGGTTAGTAGTTAATCAACTGATTTATATATCCTCGATTCTCCTGTAATTTGTTCTTGAATTTTTAAATTTAATTCATTTACATCTATGTTTTTTGCAGCCAATATAGCTCGTTCGCTCAACCAATCATGGTTTCTGTAATTTTGAGAAACATCTGGAAACACCTTCTGAATAAGTTCATCTTTTGATCGAGTTAACTGACAAAAACTTTGAGGGAAGTTAATGCAGCCAGTCAACATGTCTACAGGAAATTTGCCATTACAAATGTCAATGATTTGTTTAGAGAATATGTTTCCAGGTTGGTCATTTTGCAACTCGACACGCATATTCTTGCTTAAATAAAGCACTCTGACATGTTTCCACAAATTGGAGGACTTTAGACATGCATTGAGTTCATCAGCTGGTGTTGATCGTGGAATCACTGGCAATGTTTGACGAAAATCTCCTGCTAATAAAATCATTGCACCACCAAATTGGTTATGATTGCTCCGTAGATCTTTTAAGGTTCTGTCTAAAGCCTCCAAAGACTTTTTATGTGCCATCGTGCATTCATCCCAAACAATTAATTTACATTTCTGCAAGACCTTTGCCAATGCAGAGTTCTTCGAAATGTTGCAGGTCGGAGTTTTATTGCTTTGCATATTTAATGGCAATTTTAATGTTGAATGTGCTGTTCGACCACCTTCAAGCAAAGTTGCTGCGATTCCCGACGAAGCGAGTGGAAGTGCAATTTTATTTTGTGAGCGAATCGTTGCTAATATTAATGAAATCAAAAAAGTTTTTCCTGTACTACCAGGTGCATCTAAGAAGTAAATCCCTCCAGTTTCATCATTTGTTACTTTCATAAGAGTATCAAATACATACTTCTGTTGTTCATTCAACAGTGCAAGATTTGTTTGAATTAATTCTTTCAAAGTGTTGAGATCATACAGTTTTTCTCGATTTAACTCTTGGTTAAAAGCATCATGCATTGGACGATTGGGCGCGGCCAGGCCTAATTAGATTAATAGTTTGTTTGACATCATCAAGCACATGTCCTCAATTGAAATCAATGCTTCATTATAAATTTCTTCACTGATTTGTATATTTGGATTTCCCATTCTACTTCGTATTTGATACAAAATATCATCACACATATAATCATTGTACTTGATCCACAAATCAATTGGGTTTGATGGGAAGCATGTATATATGATTATAGAAAACAATGTTCGTATTTGATGAACGTTTGATATTACAGCATCATTGAGAGTTTGATCCCAATGAGCGTCATTTTCTAGCAATTGCAAACGTTGACAGGCTTCTCTGTAAGATCCACACAATTCACCATCAACAGTTCGTAAATGTTGTAATGATGTTGGGCCACGTACATTGACTAACAGCAGTCGTAAATAAAAACATTCATCATTGCTTGGATGTACTGAATAAATTCGACCAATGGCATCGGTGGAATACACATCTGGGTATCCTGGAACTTGTTTTCCTTGTTTCCGTCGTATAAATTTCTTTGAGGATTGATTCCAAGTATAATATTTTGGCATTTCAGAATATAGCAATGTTTGTGCAAAGTCATCGTTTTGGCATGTCTCAAAAAAACTGGTTAATGTAGTAGATAGTGGCTGAGCAGCTCTTTGTACTGCGTTCTGTGCTGTAAAATACACTCTTTGTCCATTTTCTAAATGCACAGCTAAGTGAACAACGGAAGGGTGTCTCTCATGAATAGGAAAAGAAAATATTCTCCATACTGCTTCATTACTCTTACATAGCGGCCCATTTGGTATTGGGTAACTTCATCATTGGAATTCTCTGCACCAATTCCAATCACAGCCATATCACTCCCTTTGGTTACATATATGCAAATGTATTTAATAGATTTCACTGAATGGCAAGATTAAACGTTGATGTGTGCTTTGAAGGTCTTTGATAAAATGGGTGGAACAATCCAACGATTATCTATTTCAATATCTTGTTGATTTAATTTGACAATTGTTGATCTTCCATTGTCGGCTGTCGATCGTCGACGATACAGTGGATAACCGTCATTACCAGTAATTGTTTCCGATATTAATGTCCGTGGATATCGTTTTGAACATTTACCATCCATCATACATGGTGAATTTTGATTAAGAGTTCCACAGGGATCATGTATCATATTTTTGATAACTACCTCATGCAATCCAGGATCTACTTGTACATCAGGGATTTCAGCTGATATCACTGCATCAACTTCATTTGGCCTTATCTTTTCAACCAACCAAATCAAAATGTGTGCATGTGGCAATCCTCGTTTCTACCACTCCACAGAATACATCCAGCAGCGTGTCTCACCAAACACATAATGTTTTACGATGAAATCCATTAAAGATTTCAATTTTTGTCTAAAGACTCTGGCTGTAATATCATGACGGTCAATGGGTGATTGCCCAGGGAATAACTCCTGCTTGATTTCTATCCAGTGCGGATTGCATGTAAATGTGATGAACAAATCTGCTGTACCATAATGACGAACATACGACATGGAATCTTGAGCATATTCGTGCATATGTCGAGGGTTTCCGATGTAGTATGTTGCTGGAAGAATAGTCATCCGACCAACATTCTGTGCATTTCCATCAGTATTAATCGCATCTCGAAGGTGAATATACTCTTCAGATCGGAGTTTGGTCTGATTCAACCTGATGAATGTTAATATCTCCGTTTCAATTTTAACATACATGTCAATATAATGATGATACGATATTTGTGATATAATCACCGACATTTCAATATGTGATTGTCTTCATTTTCCCGAATCATTAGGCGGTATGAATAATAGTTCATTGAACTGACTTTTTTGTTAGTTTCAGAACCTGTAAATAGATTTTGTTTTAATAACATTGAAATATAAAATTAAAATACATAATATAGTGACTGGGATATTAACTAATATTTTAATTACCTGTAATGGGATTTATCATTTTTATTGAGAAATCATAGCCATCTTCACCTTGCCAAAATAAAATGGGATATTGCAGTGCATCATATGAGCGGTGTGTTTCCTTTATACGTTGTAATTGATCATTCCGACAATGTAAAACAATATCACGGGATTCCAAGTTTTCTGCGACTACAACGATAGCAACTTCATCAATAGTTGGTGCATTAAAACGTCTTGCATGTTGACCCGCAGGTGTTTTATCAGCTCTGATTACAATTTTGTGATTATCTGATGCCATCAGATCCAGGGCAGTTTTAAACAATATAATCAATTGATTGTGTTCATGAAATAAAGTTTGTAATTGTTCTACAATAGACCTCTTTACTGAATTGTTATGTGCACAACGCACATTAGTTTCTTGTGATTAATTGCCCATAAAATAAATTTGCAGGAATTTGTAGTTGCTATCTGACACTGGTAACAGTGAACCTGCTCTGTGATATATTTGGCCTTGTATCTGTAAATTTAAAAAAAGATTATGTTTGTACCAAACACTATAAAATAAAATAAAATAAATAAGCAATGTGGGGTATAAATTTATGGATTGTCAGAGATCAAACTTAAATAATATTTGTTCTTTAAAATTATATCTGTCTGAAAATTAGTTGTAACTAATATCTATTATCAAATATATTGGGTTTCAAAATAATAAAAGTGTCGCTAAAACTGAATCACCAAATAATATGGGGACTAAGTGATGATTAAGATCTTAATGATTAAGAAATTGAAGATAAGTAACACATCTTAACTTAGGTGACAGAACATAAAATAATTATGTTTAACTGCTATAATACATACCTTGAAAGTTGGCATAAAACTTTCCCGAACTACGTTTGTTGACCCAAATGAAGTCATTTGAAAGCAATTGTTATATTGTTGGATATGTGTCAAAAAGTGTATGGAATCTGTTCCTATTCCTGAAACCAATGAGTACAATGGCTCTGGTGGTGGTTCCAATTGTATCAATTCCACTTTACCATTTGCGCAACACAATCCATTAGCTTCGTTTTTATATTTCAATGCCTTACAATTTGAGCAAACCGAGTTCACAGAACCAATAACAACACATTGGTAGTTACTGTAGTCTATTGACAAATCGTAACTGAAAGCAGCTCGATTCAAACTTGCGCGATTATTAGTTGAATGTAGCGCTCGTGCTTCACGCGTTTGTGATATCCGTATTCTTTCACGTTCATTTCGGTCGTCACGTTCTTGTGCAGCATGATTGGATCGGTAATTAGCTTGGTTTGTAGCATTTCGGGTTCTTCTACCTAAATTGCTTCGTTTAATAGGAGGCATTATAATAGTTGCCTGGGATAAGCCATGATTCTTAATATCTTATTTCGATGCTTGTTACGGCGTTGGAGTCACGATGCAGCTCGCCAGCCCGCTATTTTACCACCTTTTTTAAATTTGAAGTCGTAGGCTTCCGCGGCCAGAGTCATTTGCATGATCTTGGCTGTCCGGCGAAACGTCGGCAACACAGCATTCGACGCGACGTCACCCGGACAGCCAAGATCATGCACTTTTTTAAATTTGTCCGAAAGTACGAAAACATTTTAAAAATTAGCTTCGGCTATTTTACTTGTGAAAAGAGATTCACCTGATGAACTCTTAAAAGCAGATAAACGTCGTTTTGAAATTAAAAAATCGAGTAGTAGGATAAAAGAGATCGTGCGTATACTCCGCTCATTCTTTCCGGTATTTGACAACGGAAGATCTTAGAGCAAGGTGTAATGATAACATAAGACCTTAGAAGTGAAATATATCTAAAATAAGATGTGAGGTCATGGAATAATGGTGATATTTACAGAATTAGTTCCTTTAAAAAAATCAGTTCCAAATCGGAATCGATATTTTGAGTAATGCCTCAAACAATTTTAAGATGGTATTCGAAGGAATACGGAAATATATGAAAAAGATAGTTATGTTTATCACGGTCTGTAATAATAGTATAACATCTCTAGTTTGATATCTGTGGAAAAATAGATTGAGATGCAAAGTGACGAAAGCATAAAGCGAGTGTCTAGCTTGCTTGTCCCGCAAGTTCCGCCTCCTCCGCCGGGACTGGCCGCACGCCGCCGGGCGCCGACAGAGGGCTCACAACGGGCGGGTGTGTGACACAACGTCGTGGAAGGGGGAGGGGGGCGAGGTGTTTTCGTAAATTTCACTTTACGACGGTTCTATTCGTCCGATTTGTATGATTGTCACGGCGTTGGATTCAGGAAGCATGTCTCCATCGCGCTATAAGCCCACATTTTTTAATTTTTTCTCGAAAGTTCGAGAACTAATTTCAAATTCGAGTTTTTGCTAGATTTTTGGAAAAGGGCTTCGTAGCGTAAATTCTATTGCAAATAGACGTCAAATGCCGTTTACAGATCGAAAATCGGACCATTGGTTCAGACGTTATCAGGAAAGTAAATTCCCCTGTGATAATGCTGCTATCTATTGAATTTTCCTACAAGTATTTTTCGGTGCATTTACCCTTAAACATTATACTATTGTATACTAATAGAAAATGTTTTTCCTGCAGTTTTTTTTTTTGGTTTGGTAATCATTATTTTCGATTGGAATTCGAATCTGGAACTGATTCCTATTCGTAATTAACCTGAACTTGGAGCTGTAAGATATAATTTTTCTCTTGGAAAAGGAAAATTATAACGCAGCCCAATTCCGAGCGAGCATGGAGCATTTTTGGAGCATTTTTATCCGAAGGAACCTTCGCCGTCGCCACCCCAGGAACGCCAATCCACGAATTTGGCCGAGAAGTCTAGCAACTCCGAAGGCGCCGAGCGGATGCATCTTTATATGGTGGCGAGAGTCATACTTTCTACAACGAACATATTCTCTGTCAGGGAATTTGCGCAAAATGAAATTAACGGTTTTAAAATTGATATAAACTGTTTTTGAGATTACGTTAGGTGAAGTAACATGCACGTCACTATTACGAGTACATTTCGTTACTCGATAAGACTTTCGTAAATGAAAACAAGTGATTGCCAAATATTTTTGTGGGTTGTATAAATTTTGTGTAACAAATGATTGATGAGATTAAGGTTTAAAACATTTTAATATTTTGATTCTTTAACATTGTCAGTGTAGAATTATTTTGTTTGTAAAATCAGAAATTCATGTTTGAAACATTTAATTATTAACTTCATACTGTAGCGGTACAGAATTATTAAGATAAATTAAATTGAGTAAACTAGACCTAAGAAATTTTTTACTGAAGAAAAACATACGGCGTCACGCGCGCAGCCCCCCTTCTTGCAACAGCCACGATCCCCTGACCCATTTCGGAGGTTTATGACACCCCACCCAACGGCCAAAGAAAGGGTAAATTGTAAAGCGTTCAGCCGCAGCCACATCTGGAATATTTTCGAAACGCCTGTCATCGTGATCGGGGAAACCCAAAGCAATAATTCTGTAGCCGGGTGGCCCCTTCACAGACGTGGCCTATTTTCGAGACGGTACAGACGGACACTATGTGAAGAACAACAAACCACACAGAGAATGGAAAATTCCTCTACTCCACCGGAGCTTATTGGCCAAATTTAGTGTACAACGCCATCACCTTTAGCCAATAGCAACGCGATCGTTGTAGGGAGCAAGAGCATATGAGGAGAAAGGGTGGGGATAAAAGTTAACTTCGTGCATTTATGAGAAACAAAATTTCAGTGGGCTGAGAACAGTTGGTAGAGAGACTTCGCTGGGGTGGGAGCTATTCGCGGGGAGAGGCGAGTGCGCCTCTGAACGTACTGGGTTGAAATCACTGGGGTGATAGACTGGAATTCTCAGTGAGAATTTTAGAGGAAGTGCAAAAGCACTTCAAACGTAAATCGGCGAATCTTTTATAATTGCGTATTCGCTACAGGATTTCGCAACTTCTGAATTTGTATCTGAGAGGATTCGCATGAGATCGGGGGTAGATATTGTTGTGTGCTCCGCACCTGCGATCGGGGGCGATATACCCCGGCTATCTGCAAGCTCCGCCGAAGCAGCCTCCAGACGTCCTTTCGCTGACGTCACTGACCACCGCCAGACGTCACCAGACGCCGCAAGACGCCGCCAAACGCCACTGACCGCCGCAGCCGCCGTTGAGGAGGGCGTACGCCCCGAACGCATACCAGAGAAGGCCGTCCGCAAACTTCGCCGCGCCCACCCGGGCCCCTCGAGCTCTCAGGCAATGTAACTGGGGGCAATAAACCTTTTTTGAAGTATTGACGAAAGCGGTGCCGCGCCAAGGCACAAGAAAAGTCCTCAAGGACGACTCTGTAATTCTAACTATAAAATAATTTTGTACTCTTCTCTAGTTATAAGCTTTCCTTTTAATTTTAGTCTTTATTTTTTCTTTATTCAATCTTTACTTTCCTTTTTCATTAATGTAACTTCCCTGGTACAGCTTTGTCCAGGAATAAACGTTGTCTTTTACCAGTAATCAAATTGCTTATTTTGAAAGCCCATGAATTTAATTAACAATTCCTTCCATCAACTAATTTTTAAATGAGCAAAGGAAATTGTTACAATTGGCTATATTTTTTAAATGAGTAAAGGGAATAGGACCGACTGAGCTATAACCGGGCCGCTAACCGCGTATTTCCCATTCGCGGGGGTGTTACAATACATACTTCACTACATAAACAGATCAAATGCCCCTTTGCTGTGAATGCAGACTTTGCTGTGAATGCCTCCTTCCTATTGCCTACACGCAAGACCCTTAGACAGAAGCCTATCAGCGGCTGTGATTTCTATCTCTCTCGTTCGCTTTTTCTGTCGTACGTCGGAAATGCACCGTGCGTCTCGTTCTTGCAGCAATGTGACGGTCTTGCTACGGAATTTGCGACACTCCTCAAACACTCTTATACGCTCAAAATGCGTCTCGAGGATGAGCATTGCTTTCAGACTGCACCTATTTGTCACATCGGCGGAAACGTACTCGGAGACGGTAGGGTTCGCGATCATTGTCCTCGGATAGGACGGTTTAAAGCCGCTGCACAACAGCAGTTCAGTGACCTGTACGTTTATCCAAACATGTACCGATTGTCATTGTCAATGCCAGAGCTTACTGTTGGCATTTTATTGTATATGCGCTCACAATACGTTCACGCTCTCAAAACAGAATTAATTTCGCACAGAACCACGAATGTTTTATTACCTTGGATTAGTACGCTTTCTCGATTCTTACAAATTTCTCGCGTGCTCCCTTGTGACGTTGAGTAGCCATTTACAGGACTAGGGCCTTCGCTGCGTGCGTCAATACCTCCCTGACGCAACCGAGTGTGCGCTGTGTAACGGATGGTTGTCTTTTCTTACGACTATATTGATAGCGTCGTCAGGCTGAACAAGACCAGCAAAGGTGTGTTTCGCAAATGCGTTGACAAACTCTAACATTTCACCGGAGGACTACACATTCGCACAACTCTGTGGAGAACATTTCGGTTGCGTACATTAAGAGACTACGAAATACATTATCTCAAGGTTCATGTCCTGTTATTAACGGATGTGGGTGAGAAGTTTCGCAATACTAGTTTGAAAGACTAGGGTATCGACTCTTTACATTACCTCACCATTCCCTGATTGAGTTTCGATGCCATATTGAAATACACACAACAATCCTTGCAAATCCTCA
The DNA here is from genome assembly GCA_038098605.1 of Gryllus longicercus. Classification (NCBI taxonomy): domain Eukaryota; kingdom Metazoa; phylum Arthropoda; class Insecta; order Orthoptera; family Gryllidae; genus Gryllus; species Gryllus longicercus. The sequence goes on along the minus strand of JAZDUA010000069.1, from coordinate 4,870,100 downwards.
CTGATCTTGATATTCTTCTATTTTTCGTACGTGGAATCCGCCGTGAATTTGTTCAACTCAATAGTCAGCTTGCTCGTGCCAACCATCCAAAACTCCGCGAGGAATATCAATCCGATCGTGAACACTGTTACCTTGTTCTCTACAATGAAAATAATTCGTATGGACGCTCTATGATGCAACCTCTTCCGGTTGGCGCTTTTCGTTTACGTTGGATGGAGCGTACGGATTTTGATCTTCTCTCGACTTGTCGCAGAAATGACACACGAGTATGTCCTGGACGTGGACTCCCGCTTTGTGTCACACATTCACGACGATCTTGCTGATCTACCCTTCCCCGATTCCATGAGCTCACCAGGAAGCAAACAGATGAATCTGCTCACCACGTTGCTGACGAAGCACAGTTATGTTATTCACATACGTTATATATACAGTGATATACGGTGTTGTATTTGTACATATGCAAGGAATTTTTACCTTTGAGCAACGGCCCTTGCTTGCCGAGTACAAGCTGTTGAACATGTGTTTGCAGCAAGGCACCACGTGGCGATTTGAAGGGAACCTCTATAAACTAATGATGTCCATCTACGGCACATCTCTCGAGAACATACGGCAGTATCGTCACTTCTATTGGACAAAGCGCTGGACGGGTAGTTTCGGAGCACACAAATGGATATCTCATCCCGCCTTTGTGAAAAGTACCCCAAGGCTATGTTATTTTGAAACATTCGAAAGAAGCTATATATATTTTACCTACGCCTTTGCCCAAAAACATTCGAAAACTTTAGCGTTTAGTTACACGGACACCGAAAGCTTCCTCTACTGCACGACGAGCAACATTTACTACGTCATGCGAGAACATCCTGACTTCTTTGACACCTCCAACTTTCCCTCTGACAACGTCCACGGTATTCGTCCGGCTAAGAAATTAATAATGAAATATTTGTAATGTGTATAATGAATATGTTGGCCTACGCTCAAAAATGTACACGTTTTGCATAGTCTCGAAATGCGTGACAGCCAAAGCCAAGCTGTACAGAAGTGTATCGTACGTGCGTAGACATTTGAGGACAACAAGCGTTTAATCACAGCCGAGATCTCCCTGTCGTATTCCGACATACAACGCACCATACGTTCAAGCGGTTACATTGTGTATTCCAAAGAGCAGCACAAACGCACCTTGCGTTGCAATGATGACAAACGCAATTGGCTCGACAGGGTGACATCAATTACCTACGGCCAGTACCTATTGGAATACCGGACCGTGTTGACTCATACACGTCATGACGCAACACACCATTGCGCAGGCGGTGAACATCGTCCTGCAGTGGTGATCGGAATACTGTCACAAAATCACCACGTTCACGGGTTTCCCCCACTACTGCGGGTCACGGTGTTCCCACTTCTCGTCCGCAATTGTCTTAATTCCAGACGAGAACGATCGGGGATACCCCCCACGTTATCCTACGTGCGTCGCCGTCTGTCGGTATGTTTGCGTTTTTTGTACTTCTTCTTGATTCCTGAGACGTGAGCCGTCACGTATGTATCAGGTTACGCTTATGGTCAGTACAACACAAAGACGTGCATTCTCGTATATCGTCTACAACAGACTCATCTAACACGGCCATCCCTGGTCCTTCAACTTCAGCAGATTGACTCTGTCCTGCCTATTCACGAAGGCGCCACGCCACCGCCAGCTAAATCATGCTTGCTTAATTGTTCTGCAGAAGTGTAGTTTCTCTGTTCGTAATGCATCATCCATGACGTAACTTAAACACGTACACTGCACGTACACTGTGTGTGTGGTAATGAGAGAGAGAGACATGCATAATACATTTCTTCAGACTTTTTACCACATGAAAGCATCAAACAAGATTGCACAACAAACTAATTTATGTTATTTTTTACCAATATAATACAGATAAACAAAATGTGTGAATCCTTTAGTGTCTAAACAAAAGGAGATATATTTCATTTGTTTAACAAAAAATACAGTAACAAGTTTTTTTGAGGTGCTGTGCAGACGCCAGCGCCATTTTTCCGTTGTTGCTCTTAGACGGACTAGTATTAGTAGGGATGTTGGACTTTGTTTTAATGTGAATGCGTGGGTCCACCGCTTTTCCTAGTGTTGGCAACTCGTGATTGATACAGTTGAAAACAAATATAGGATACTTATCTGTATAATCGTCGCGTTTCACTGCCGTTGCTGATTCTACTGCTTTATAGTAGCTTCCGCAAACGCTAGGAACATGGTAAAGCAGTCGGCGATACGTCCAGCTTCCACGCCGATAGCGAGGTCGTGATACGGATACTAGTCGTTGACCTTCGCGTGACCTTCGCGTTGGTCACCTAATTATGTTATTACCTAATTATGTTTAGGTAATCAAAAGCGCCTCGTTCGCTCGGAGTCTATTGCTTCGTTGTGTTTGGTCTAACTTTCCACGTTTAAAGACGTCAGAGGCGTGGACGGTACATTGGGGAACGTGTAAAGAGACCCCGCTGTATATTGTATTGGCCGGTAAACTTGTTATAAGATGATGTTCTCGATTCGAATGTGATTTTCCGTCTTCACCCTGATCCTCGACATGTGTCATTCTATTTTCGTTATGACTATCGTGGACAGTCTGTCTGAACCTGTCGTTTTGCTAGTGATGAGTGCGTTATTGTCGTCACTCTCATGCCTGTTTCACATCTGTAACAATGGGTCGATTGTCTTCCATCACGTCGAGAAGTGTTTTCCATGGAATACGCGCAGAGAACGCTCCTGTGGTTACGTTCATGTGGTCCGTTTCGTTACTGGTGCCATCCTGCGTTTGCCATTGTTTCACATTCCTCCATGTAGAAGGACGAGAGCCCCTTCAGGTGATACCAAGCTGGCGCACCCTGTCTACTTCAATGTTGTTCAGTTCATATCACAAGAATACAAAAAGATGTGTTAACACGTTGGTGACGAATCGACTGGGTATCGCCTGTATGGGGGACCGGTCTTAACAGCTTTGCCCTCAATCACGATGACACCTGCACCGGGCAATATACAGCTGTCGTTGATTTGAATAGCAATAGAATACTATCGTTGTACTCGTAGGCTGCGATGAAGGGGCGAAAAACATGAATTTCGTGATTTACGATGGCGTCCGCTTGTTCGAGCAAGTCGACGTTTACCACGTTTTCTTTGCACCCAAGCACTATGTCTCCGTGATGACGACTGGTGTTTACTTCGTAACACGTAACCGCTACCGTGGGTCACGTCATTCTGTGATGTGGTACAGCGCGAACATACATCGAAATGAAAGTACAAAGACGTTTCCACAGTGCATAGTTGTGTGTTGATGCCTTTGCACTTATGGCTGTCTTCCCAAATGCTTCGATATCATGGAGAGTTTACGTGCCTGTGAGAAGGGACACGTGTGTCTTGTTTGCGATCTCTCCCGCAAGGGAAAACGTAGTCATTGCAACCCTTTCGAACGTTTTGCACATTGTTGACCGTATGCAACGTGGTGAGTGCCGTTTCGTGAGACACATCTCCGAAGTCGATAGGTGGCGCGTACCGCACTGTCAGCTTCGATTCCAAACCCACCAGTGTCAATGTTAGCGTAGTCATGCTAGGAATGGTCCTTGTCGAGTTCTAGTGACATCTCATAGACAATTGCACAGTCGTCTGCAATTCTCGCTGCTGAACGCTAGCACATGGTTCATGTGGTAACGTAACTTCACATCGAGTCCCACGTAACGTATAAACGCGTAAATCGTAAGGCACGGTTTCTTTGGCAGCTGTTCTCGCATACACCTCGTAAATACGCGAGTCGTGATGCTTTCCATGATTCGGAAAAGTGACATCTTTAATACAGTCTCTTTTTCCACTCAGTAATGCGTTGACGTGGGCGACAACGCTGCCGGAACACTTTGTCCTTTCAGCATCACTTTCGTATCGCTTCTTTGAGAACCTTTTTTGCTTGCTTCGCGTTGCTGTCAGCGTTGGCGATGGCCGACGCGCCGCCCGCGAGTGAGCCGATCGTGCCTAGGGCGGCCAACACGGGAGAGAGCCTCCGCGCTGCGCAAGGGAAAGCACGCCGCTGCCGGCTCTGGCGACTCTTGCGTCATTTCCGTCCTGCACTAACACCCGTCTTCATGGTACGAGGAGGCAATGTGGTAGGTTTCTCGATTGCTGCGGTGGTTGTGCGCACATGTACGCCATCCGACCGACTGTACGCTTCAACACGCAATGGGTCTGCTTTTTTCATATTAGAACGCGTAGAATGCGTAGGGCTGCGAGCGTACCATCACACGGTATTTCGAATTTGTAATGATCTCTCGGCAGCATGTACAAGTTTCTCGGGAGTGTTGAGTGTAGGGGAGGGTGCGGATAGACTTTCAATCGTGAGGAGTCGGTCGGTTGTGCCAAATTATTGACACGGCACACATTGGTTGTGCACTTGCACGTTCTCCGGATGCTGTGATTCGTCATGATTTTCTTTAGAAAATGGGCTTCGACATACTGCTTGGTACACACCTCGTCCTCTGCCTCCGATGGCAATCACTCTACGATGCGTCATTTCCCCATTTTCATTACACTTTTTGCGACACATCGATAAGACAGTGCGTCATCTTGGTGTCCACGTACTATTTGGCGCACGCATATGGCGGATCTTTCGGGTTCGCCACATCGATGATGCGGCGTTTATGCACACCCACTACTCCTGCTTTCTTGTAGGTCAAGGGTAGCATGGTGTTCACATACCGTTTGTTGACATCTTGCGGGGCGTGAGGCAACTCCAGCACGTTCACCCGAGTACCCTTCCAGTCCAAGAATAGTGTTTTATTCTCTCGTTTGAATATGTGTACACCCGAGTGAGAGGGGAGAGTGTGCGGGCGAACTGTCGTTAGACGCGGGGGTTATGGTGGAGGCGTGAGGAGGGGTCGAGCGAACGAAGACAGAAGGAGTTAGGGGTGTTCAACCTGTGCTAATTTTTGCAGTGGTGACGAGAGTCAAGAATTTGCTGGTTAAGAAAAGTCATGTTCAGTTTTTTGAGGTTGTTGTGTATGTGAAGGGATTCTCATTTTATTCTCTGCCAGTTCTTGTTTTCAATTTCTAGAATACGGAAATTAATGTGTTTTTCGAATGTGTATTTGTTTCCATTTAAGTGATCCGCGAAGTGTGAGATTGTGGTAGAGTTGTTTTTCCATGCTTGTTCTTTGATTCTCTGTATGAACTTTTGGTCTGTTTGTGCTATGTATATGGCATTGCAATTTTGCAAATGATAGCATAGACCCCGCATAAGGAGGTAGGTTAGATTAGGAGGTGGGGTGTTTGCGGATATTGAGTGGGTTGCTTTTTTGACTATTAATTTGTCAATGATATTACAGCCGTATCCATTCATTCTGGCTATATCTTATGATGTTTATTTCCAGTTTAGTGTTTTCGGGAGACATGGGTTTTGCAATTAACTGATGCACCATAGCGTAGAAGGCTGCCTGTGTGGGGGTGGGTGTTGTGAAGTGTGTCCGTGTGGGTGGGTTTTCTGAATATGTTGAATTAATGATGATCTGGAGCTAGCGTGATGGTTAGATCAAGGAAGTTTAAAGATTTGTGTTTGTTTTCAATTTCAGTTGTGAATTGTATGCTGGGGTGTAAGGAGTTGATGTATTGTGTAAAATATCATGTTCAGGGCTGTCCGGGTGACGCCGCGTCGATGGTGAGGTACCGACGTTTCGACCGACATATCGCGGTCCTCTTCAGTGCTGCACGACCTGCGGCGTCACCCGGACACCCCAGATCATGACTCAAATATCATGTTGTCTGGTGATGCCTGTTCATAAGGCCAACACGTCGTCGACGTATCTGTGCCAGTAAAGGGCACGGGGAAATCCTTTATCTTGTGAATGAGATCAGAGCTGTTGAGTATTGTGTGCTTAGGTGTGTTACTGGCATATTATTTGATATCTTTGTTCAGTTTATAAGCAATTCTGTGTGTGAGTGTGTTAGTGTATGTTCTAATGAGGATTGTAGATTTGTGGAATTTTGGTAAACCGTATAATCGTGGAGGGAGTGAATTGCGGGGAAGAAATATCTGTGGATGGAAGAATAGGGCTTTAGATTAAGCGAGTTCTTGTTTTAAAGAAGTGTGGTGTTTGTTACTGGGATATCTTTTTAGCAGTGGGCACAGTTATTGCCATTGATAAAATCGTGTACTTTATTGTTGTAACCTTGCTTGTCCAGAATCACTATGGAGTAGTTGGATGGGCTGGGTCGAGCGAGTGGACCGAGTGTGGAGTGAATATGATTCGACCCCTCCCAAACATTCCTAAAATAGCTCAAACTGAGGCGCGAAGGACCACCCAGACACCTGTAATAACAATAACAGGTTACAACCACTGGGACTGCAAGGAGGGAAAATTGAGCAGGTACTTGTTACCATGAGACAATGAAATAGAATACGTAAATATATATATATATATATATATATATATATATATATATATATATATATATATATATATATATTGTAAAAAATAAAAAGTACACTATAACCTATGAACACTATAGCCTACGAACATGAAGTAAAAAAGACACAATATGACTCATACATGTGGCATGAGCAAGCGTAGCAATTATAGTAACAATAAAAGGAGGTGCACTGTGACCTACACTCACATGGCGTGAGTGAGCGTTACAATTATGAGGGTGAGAATATACAATATAACTCATGCACGTGGCATGAGCAAGCGTAGCAATTAGTAACAATAAAAAGAGGTGCACCATGACCTACACACACATGGCGTGAGTGAACATTACAATTATGAGGGTGAGAATATACAATATAACTCATGCACGTGGCATGAGCAAGCGTAGCAATTAGTAACAATAAAAAGAGGTGCACCATGACCTACACACACATGGCGTGAGCACTTCTTGCAATTGAACAGTTGAAGTAGATGTTGCAAGGCAGCCTGGCATGTAGTGGCGGGCGGGTTGCGAACCCAGGCCCATCGCAGACAGGCGGAGTGCAAACGGGCAGCCGCTCAGCAATCACGATTCCCTTCGGTATTTCAGATGGAGCTTGTGTAAGTATCTTGCAGTTTGTGCATGAGTGAACGGTCTTGTTGTTGTTGCTATTGTTGCAGCTGCTGATATTTGAGGTGGTGGTGATGTTAATGACGAGTGTTGTGTGTGTGTGTGTGAGAGAGAGAGAGAAAAAGAGAGAAAGAGAGAGAGGGGTAGTAAGGTCAACGTCTGTCGATATGCGATGACTTTACAGAGAGAATTGCTGATGAGACAATGAGAACGGGCACTCATGCACAAACTGCAAGATACATACACAAGCTCCATCTGAAATACCGAAGGAAATCGTGATTGCTGAGCGGTGTGCGATCGTAGAACTTTGATTGTGGGATGTTAGAAGAGACTAGCCTTAGATTATTTTAGTGGCAGAGGGATTGATTTGATTGTACTCAATAAACATGTATTGAATGTAAAATGTTTAGGCTTATTAGTAACAGTGATGGTAGATCTGTAAGAGAGCCAAATAACAAAGTATAAAAGCAAATAAAACATGTGGCCTCAACCACTCAATAGGGCATAACCAACCTCTGAGGAAACAAGTCAAGATCATAGCGGGGGGGTGGGGGTGGGGGAGGTGAGGGGGGGGCGTGCTCCGCGCCAAGCGCGCGAGGGTGGTTGTAGATAGTGGGCTGACCTCTCATGTCCAAGACCCGCGACCGGATGATGCGTTTGATAATGCTCCCCCTGTTTCTGATATTAGAAAAATGCACTTTTCAGGCTACTTCTTGAGTACCATCGAGAAAGACGCAGAAAAAATGTTTGAAGAAAACGTAATGTATTTCCGAAGGTTCGCGGGAGGTGCGATTCTTTCCTTTGGATCTTTACGGTAAAATTTGAGAAAACTTAACTTCCCCGGGGGGCCCCGTCTCAAAATTGTGAAGGCAAATTCTTTGTATTCTGTTTCTTATTACAAATGTCTTCTATTGAGAATTTTTTATTTTTTTAAGTGAACATGTACATTTCGTACGAACCACACTGAAATGAACATCGCACATTTCTTACTTCTTTTCATATGACATAAGATTGACGCTTTTTTGAACACAACATGTGATTATCAATAAAAAGATTGAACATACGCCCCAAACCCTGTGTAGAGACTACAATGAGACCGCGGCGTTTTGATTTCGCACAAGAATTCTTCTTGATTCATATGAAAATACTCTTGAAAACTTCATATCTGTTATCAAACAACCTTGTATAAGGATTGTGGAGTAGAGGCTTTCACCTCTTCCTTGGACCGATGTCTGGCGCAGGTAAGATGCCGACATCCGTTAGTTATCATCTTGTCTCACTTTTTCTGAAAAACGTTTTGAAACAAATTGAATAAATGTCCTTACCGAAGAGTCTCGTAAATATGTCTTAGTATAATGAAAAGTTTCTGAATCAAGTGACTGTCATGGGGTGGCGAATACTCCGTTTTCTCAGCCAAGAAATGGCGTTTGCGTATGCGATAAAAACGGGTTTTAAACATTGCGACTTATGTGATTTTAACATTCCTGCATACATTTCAAACGGCCTGAGTGACTGGCTCAGTTACAATTTCACTAGAATAGTCATTTCCATAAAATTGTATGATCGAGCTGAGCAGCGACTGGATTGTCAGAAGCCCGCTATGAATACTCTGCTTTGATTCAAAATTGCAGTAGAATCTTAAACAAAACAGCACAGGATTGGTCTGTCCTATGCATCAAAGGAATAATTGTTCATCTTGAAAGTTTTTAAACATAAAATATTTGCATCAAAAATGTATCGGAAGTGAATGGAGAATTTTCTAATATATTAGAGTAATTGCTTAAGAACAAATAAAGTTGCAGCCTTCATTTTTTTCTAGGCATAAACATATAACATTGCAGATACTTTAGGTTAAATAACAGCGGTAAGTAGCATATCTATTTGAGATTTCACTCATAAATAAAAAATTTCAATTTTTTCATTTTATTATTATAAAAATAAAATTATTATACATAAAACACCACCCCAAAGTGTCCATAGTCCTAAATTTTAACTTAGAATTTTGATTGAAAATGAGAATTAAAAAAATCAGAAATTAACGCATAAAGTGATTCAATTGCACCCGTTTTTTAATTGTCTATAGTCCAGTACAAAATTATTTATTTTGTTACAAAATAACTACATTCTTGATAGTATATTATATGCTAGTTAAATTGAAATTTCTCCGGTGGTAGACCTTTCTTTGAAACCGCTCCCCAACTTTTCGGAATTGTAGAGTGTATTCATACTGATTGCTCATTCTAAATATTTGTATTTTTTGTAAGACATGGTTGTTTAGACATTTTAATTTTTATGCATACAAGCCAACAGCAGGTGTCGGAAATGGTGTTTCTTGCAGTTTTGCAATTTGAAAAATGCGTTTTATGATACTTTCGATGGCAATGTTTTTTGTATTTGTTTAGTTCCTTAGTTAAAAAGCAGCTAGTATTTGTCGATAAGTCCTTAGAAAGGTAAAGTTGATACGTTAGGTTAATATATAATACCCGTGCTATACCTCGAGAATACACTTCCCTTCTATCATTCAGCATAGAACGCATTCATAATTATAATTCCTTGCTATCATACACTTATTCCTTGGGTATTTACTATTGGATGCAACATTTACTTCTATAACACGGAGTGACATTCTGGTTGGCGACAATATTTTTCGCTTAAATGATATGCAATAATTTTAATAATAATTATATAATTAAATTCTTTCTTAAATCTTTTATCCCAAATAATAGATAGACGCACACTGGGGATAGAGTTGATAAACACTTGATAGAGTTGGTTTGCTCTGTCCAGCGGCGAGGGTGGAAGCGTGGATTTTGTTAGATGGTGAACGAACGGTGCATTCAGCTTTGAAGCTGTCATTAGTCATTCACAGTAAACCAATTGCAATGTGTAATATTAGAAACAAAAGCGGAATGTTTGCAGTGTTACAAAAAAAAGTTCAATTATTATCTGGGATAAGTGTACTATGAGTCATAAACATTCTCTTGAAGCTTTTCACACAACTATACAAGAAATAAACGGCAATAATCGACTCTTCGGTGGTGTTGTTTTACTACTATCTGTTCCGATAGACATACCTGACATTTCTCACTCCACTTATGCTGATGAGAATAACGTATGTTTGAAACAATCATTTTTATGGAAAAACGTTGAAACACTTCGATTGACTATAAATATGCGAGTACATTTACATAATGATTCGATGGAACAAGTATTTTCAAATCTATTACTGGATATTGGAAACGGTACAATCAGACTACATCAAAATACGCAATGTATCCGATTGACAGAAAACTTCTGCACTATTGTTCATTCAAAAAATGAACTCATTGAGTGTATTGCATGTAGTAAGTTAATAATGGATGGTTCTAAGCTGAAATATGAGGTACCTCAATATAATATATAATTTTTGTCTAAAATTTGAAGTAAAAAATTTGAATGATGGGATTACATCTTTCTTGTCTTCTTGCCATATTCAAACACATATTCTAAAATGCACCGTGTCGTCGCACTTACGTGTTTGGTGTATTTCTTTGTTGATTTGTATGCATGAAAATTGAATAGAGTTCAACCTCATAAAATATTTTTTCTGTTTGCGTCCTCTATCAACCGAAACATCCGGTCGCAGGGGGGGGGGGTGAGGGGGGTCCGCCCGCCAGCGGAACCTTGAGGCCTGCGAGCCCGTTAGTTATCATCTTGTCTCGCTTTTTCTGAAAAACGTTTCGAATCAAATTGAATAAATGTCCTTACCGAAGAGTCTCGTATTGGAGGCAGTTTTGAGAAAATCTTGTTTTTATAATGTTTGTAAATGGCATATATTGCACGCAATATTTCGCGAAATCTACTAAAATTTTCAATAATATGTTCCTGACCTTCGTGAAAGAACTCACTATCTTATTTTGGGCGGAGGTAACAGGGCTGGGGATGGTAATAGGGTTAACGTGAGGGTTCCACCCAACTTTAAAATGGCAATATCTTAATTATTTTTGGTACAAACGAAACCCCTGCTGGAACAATCTGGTATAAACGATTTCGGATAATTCCAATTTTTTTTCACTGTTGTGGTGGTGCCAACATCACGTGCATTTGGTTGTTCTGGCACTCGTCTCTTAGCATATTAAACTGGCTTTCTGCGAATTAACTCGAAATTTGCTTATAGGAATTGACACCTATCACTGCTCTCAAAATCTGTCGCGCACACAATAATATCTCGCGTATGTATTTCCCAATCGAAATAACAGGCAATAAAATTGTTAGAAATGTTCGGCGATGAAATGTTTAGAAATGTCGCCTCGAGTGATGCTGATTTTTACCGCTGTCATATTTATAGTACACCAAATTATCTTGCAAATTTCTCTTAGATGAAATAAATTATTGGGAAATAAATGTAGGAAGGTATTTAAAAAACTCCAGTTATTGCTACTTGATTCATCAATTGAAATATATTATGCGTTGGGTGTTTCATTTTATTTAGGTCTATGAAAGCGTACCTTCTGAAAGAAAAACGGAGTATTCAGAAATAATAATTTATTATTATGTATGCTAAAAATATTCAATTAATAGCAGATAAAATATTCAATAATAATTCTATAATTTGGTGTACGCTAAAAATATTCAATTAGTCAGCAGATAAAATGGTTAAAAACAGTTTACAATGAGAGATTGATGAAAAATGAACAAAATGAGAAAGAGCAAAAAATGCCAACTGCACTTTCATATAAATAGGACACTTGATAAAAATGGGTTTTGTCAAGAATGTGTACATTTGAGAGGTAAAGCTTTCACCGAAGATAGTAATATAGTCACCGAATAGTAATTATAAAGTTGTAGGCTGATTATAATTTCGCAAACATGTGTATTATTTGCACTCTTTTCGAGATATGGATAAATATTACGTTTTTTGGAAAGCTGTCGCTTCGTACGTTGCAAATTAATCATTACTCTTTCAATCTAATAAAGTAAACGTCTAGAAGCGCGTTATGACGCATTATTCCGCAGCAATACCATCAAGTAAAAGACTCGTTTGCCGAGGTAAATACTGTCTATTGCACGGGAGGGAATCTTTCTTGTTAGCAAATATTGCCAAGAACGGTCTTGTTACTTTTATTCTTAATTCAATGAAGTATAATAAAGACAGAGAAAGACCAGACTTCGAACTTCAAGAAAACGTGAACAGATTTTACTTCTCAGACGTATATCACACTGTGTTTTATGAATTGTTTGTTGACGCTAAATGAATAAAATAAATAAAGAAATGTTCTCTGAAGCGGCGAGGGATCTATATTTTCTGCACTTTCATTTTAGTAGACCTGCATTTTCCATACCTAATTGGAAATAACAATCCCTACTCTGGTCCCAGTATCTCGATTAAGTTGATAAGTTGCTTCAGCGAATGTCCTCTTTTGTATTTATTTGTAAAGCAATGCTGCGCACTTCTCGAGTGGGAGAAGCTTCAATTTCGTATTTAGGGATGCATTCCCGTAGCAATAGATTTGGTCTGCATGTCACTCCAATCTGCGCTACCTTTCCAGAGTAGTCTATTTCATCCGCAAAATTACTACAATAGAACGGTCGCTATCGGTCTTCATTCACTTTGCTGTACGCCTTCCTTTAGAGATCTTCTCGTAAATATTATTATGCGTTCTTGGCATAAGTGCACTAGGACAATTTCGAACTTCAGTTTACAGCGGTTTGAAAGAGTGTGAAGTTTAATTTTACATAAGAGACTGGTCTACAAACAAGCAGTCATGTCACCTTCATTAAATTTTTAATCAACATATTTTTTACTGAATTAAACCAGTATAACAATACACACCCCAATTATTTCTAAAAATGAATTTCGAAAATTTAGCGAGTTCAACGAAAATGAGACGCTCCCGTTTAGTCGTCCCTTTTAATCGTGGAGAAAATAAAGGAAACATTTGGAGCGGTGTTTGAGAAAATGTTTTTTTAATAAATACATTAATTTTTCAAATGACGTGACAACTTTTTTAAAGATCTGATTTTTTAACAGACTTTTCTGTTGCCAAAATCTCTATTTTCAACTTATAGTTTTGATTTGTTAACTTTTTGTAATTTTCAAAACTACAGAGTTTGTCGGGACTAGTATGTTTTCCCTCTCATGATAGAAGAAGACAATTTAAAAAATCTGGTGCCAAGGGGAAAATTGTTTAAAGCTAAAAAAATTCCCATCACGAAAAAATACGAAAAAGCTGTTCATATTTTCGAAAAATTATGGTCTCATTTTAAGACCTGTCTTTAAGGAATAGATTTCATTCAAGGAAACATCTCTATCTTCAATAGTATAGTTGTAGAAGCCCAAAAGACTTTTGCAATTTTCGAAAATTCTGACATTTTAACATGAGATTTGCATCTTTCTATTAGGCTGACGTGTACGAGTATTTGGGTGGAAAAAAGCTTCGGCATAATATTCTAGGAAAACACATCCTGTAATAGTAATAATATTAATAATAATAATAATAATAATAATAATAATAATAATAATAATAATAATAATAATAATAATAATAATAATAATAATAATAATAATAATAATAATAATAATAATAGATCTAGAGTGCAGAAAAATGTATGAATAATAAACAAATACCACTCATGCGATTCCCGCAAGTCTTTCATGGAGCTTGGAATCTTACCTTGCCTATTTAATTACAAATATGTAGTGTTTGTAGAAATTGACTTATTGAAGGGCGAGAACGTTAATACAGATAACACCTATTTATAATTACAACAGGCATCGTAGGAAACATCAGGTGTCAGTTTCAACAGCTCACCACTAAAAATTTACACACATGTTCCTAATTTTACAACACATTGTCAGATTCAATAGAGAAAACATCTCGATCATATTTTTAAGCCTCGTTCTTTTTTGATTGAATGTACTCATCCCCTTTCAGATATACTATTGAGATTGATTTTGTTGCGTTTAGAAGTAGGCTAATATTGTACATTGGCAATGTTGCTACTGGAAACTTGGTGAAACTTAATCAACATAGAAGATTGTTTCGTTATTTTTCTCAGATTGTTGTGTAATGCCAAATTGTTAATGTTCCTTCTTCCTGCATATTAGTTCAATGTTATTGCAATTTAACATAAAAGTAAACATTTTTTATGATTTTGATTACATTATTAACACTACACTAAATCTTCCCATAAATATAAAAAAAATTAATACATTTGATATTGAACATTCTTGTATTCACAATATCAATATTCACAAAGGTGACATGATTACACATTATTTTAAATATTAACTATAACCAATTTTCATACTTATTTTTAATAATTACCTTTGTTCATAATTCAATACTAGTATGTATCTCAAGATAATTCAATTCGTAAATTTTACATAGGAAATAATAAAAAATTTTATTTCATTAAAAATATAATTAACATTTTAAAAATTCGATTTAAAATTATAAAGTCTACTTTTACAAGTTTTAACTTGGTTTTCAAGAAGTTGGCAAAGGTGCGTGTCCAACACAACTCTGCCAATGATGTTTTTTATGGTTTTAGCTAAAAATTATTGTACATAAGTGGTCATTTTCCCACACATTGTTAAATTAGAGATCAAAGCTATTAGGTTTGAGAAAGGTTTGAAACAGTAAAAGTTGAAAGAAGAATAAAAATAGAACCAGTAGCTCCTATTTACAGTAAAGGAGTAGGGAAGAGATTCACGGATTCAAGATGTACAGACTGTACTTCTCCTCCTTTGATGCGCTGTTTTAACTTTTCTTTGATAAAAATTAATAAAATAAAATCTTCACACAGTAAAATAAATGTTCCTTCTTCCTGCATGTTCAATGTTATTGCAATTTAACATAAAAGTAAACATTTTTTATAATTTTGATTACATTGTTAACTGTAAACTAAATCTTCCCATAAACATAAAAAAATTAATACATTTGATATTGAACATTCTTGTATTCGCAATATCAATATTCACAAATGTGACATGATTACACATTATTTTAAATATTAACTATAAACAATTTTCATAATTATTTTTAATAATTACCTTTGTTCATAATTCAATACTAGTATGTATCTAAAGATAATTCAATTCGTAAATTTTATATGGAAAATAAACAAAAAAATTTATTTCATTAAAAAATATCATTAACATTTTAAAAATTCGATAGAGGACTTTTAACATGGAGGATTCTATGTATAATTTGATTTTCATTTGATTTCAATAATAAAAAAACATTCTTTCATGTACTGTTTTCATTTGTTTTTCCTGACACTGCCTTGTAGGGTTTTTTCCTTTTTTTTCCATTATGAAAGTCTTTTCAGCGGGGGAGCGAGCGTCAGCGCTCTCGGCTCGAGAGAGAGAGAGAGAGAGAGAGAGACGCGCGGCTGGCGCGCGCTATGAACTTATATAGTGTGCATTCAAAATGCGCGCGCGCCGCCGCCTCCCGACGTCGCTCATAGAGCGCGCCACCGCCACCTCCTCTCGTTCCCCGAATCGCTCCCAGAGAGAGCGCGCGCGCGCGTATTATCTCTATGCTCATGAGCACTAATGAGTGCGGCCGCGATAAAAGCAGCCAGCGCGCGGCGGCTGCCGCCATCTTATCAACCACAACATCCGGCCGCCGCCGCCGCCGTTGCCGCCAGCGCACGCCCGCTATCACCCACCCGGCCGCCGCCGCCGCCGATGCACGCGCGTACTATCAGAACCCCAAACCTGACAGCTTTACTCGAGATGTCACCGTAGCTCAGAGCCAGAGTGCTGGTCGCCTCGCACATCGGGAACTGGATTGAGCTCGGTTCAAATCCTCGTCGCGCAGAATTTTTGAAACCCCAGCCTCACAGGCTCCGTCGCTGCCGCCCTTCGCCACCCCCGCTGCCGCCCTCCGCACACTTTTTCCCTATTACCTCAGCGTACCCATGCGACAACTCTCGCATGGTAAACACCTCACTCTTTCCTATTTTTCTATTTCCATTCTAAGAGGGAAAGTCGTTACCGAAACATATTTATTTGGTTAAAAATATATAAACGTAACTTCCAATATACCAACAATATCAAAAATAGAAAATGCAATTGACGTGGAAAATAAATTTTCAACAAAGATGTATTCAGTACTATCAGGAGATATCTTGGAACAATTAACAACACTTCCTTAAAAATATTTGAAGTAATTATCAATATTGTTCGACAATTAGCTTTTCGTTTTTTGTGATAGTCATAAAAATATTTTTAAAAAAGCTTTTTACACTTACAGCTACGTGACTGAACACACAGACTTTAAAGTTTCACTGAATCACTGCTGAAAACAATAATACTGGTACAGGTAAAACACAAACCAAATCTAACAAGACACGTCTTCACTCTTCACTGTATTCCCGTATCCCTCCACAATTAGGCACTGAGCACTTGTAGACTCGGCAATACGTTAAATGCATGTTTTCACTACACGCATAGGAAACAATATTTATCGATATCAAACAACTATTTATAGTACTTTTATGCGAGTGCGAATCTTGAATTAATAAATATGTATCTTCAATTAATAATAATAATGGTCTTCCTCCTCCATACCTCACATAGCGTTTACTGTTTGTACTAAATAAATCGAAATAATTTGACATGCAAATAAAACTTTTCAGTCTGCGGAAACCATGGAGTACACAGAAAGCGCAAACAGTGTAAGTTCGAGGAATATAAGCCTTCTAAGCGTGACGTTACATAGATGGTCACTATCAAGTGGTGAAATATAGGTGGCATTGATAGTATCGATAACCGAGGCAGCAAAAATTTAATAGAATATCCAAGAATATCGTATCCTGTATATTACAGTGTCAGGAACGTTTCTTTGAGGCCTTTTGCCTCACGATTGTAGTTTTAAAATCCCTAGAGCGTTGCGTTTAGGAGTATAACAGATACGATATTTACGATATAGCTGACTGAGTGCTGCGGGGTGCATTTGACATGAATATTGGGACGCGTTTTTTAAACAAATCCTTCATATATCTATAGTCAAAGTGTAATTCCTCCCCTCTCCGTGAAATTATCTGTCTTTGTAAACCTCATTTATTAAGATCGGTTCCGTATCAGAGATGAAAAAGGTGTGTATATATATATATATATATATATATATATATATATATATATATATATATATATATATATACACACACGAGCAACAAGCCATTATTGACAAGCGACGTGCGACAACGACGCGACGTAACGACGAGCGACGAATGAGAAGCGACCAACGACTGGCTACAAACGACGAGCGAAGAACGAAGTTGAGACATGATGAGACAAAAGAAAAGAAAATTCTAAAATTATAAAAAAAACGAAAAATATAAAAAAAGAAAACTATAAAAAATCGAAAAATATAAAAATTTGAAAAATATAAAAAATCAAAAAATATAAAAAATCGAAAAATATAAAAATCGAAAAATATAAAAAATAAAAGATATAAATTTAAAAAAATAAAAATCTAAAATCTACAATTTTGAAAAAAGAAAAATATTAACGAACGACGAACAACGAAAGACGCATACGAACGAGCAACAAGCCATTATTGACGTGCGACATGCGACGTGCGACAAAGACGCGACGTAACGACGCGAAGTAACGACGAGCGGCAAGTGTCAAGCCAACAGCGACTGGCTACGAACGACGAGCGAAGTACGAAGGAATATGAGACATGATGAGACAAAAGAAAAGAAAATTCTAAAATTTTGAAAAAACGAAAAATATAAAAATTCAAAAATATAAAAAATCAAAAAATATAAAAAATTCAAAAATATAAAAAATCGAGAAATATAAAAAAACAAAAAAAAAATTTCAAAAAACAAATAAAAATCAAAAAACTAAAATTTTTAAAAAAAAGAAAAAATTAACGAACGACGAACAACGAAAGACGCATACGAACGAGCAACGAGTCGTGCGACTAGCGACAAACGTTAATGTCGTGCGACAAACGACGAACGACGAGCGACGAGTGACAAGCGACCAGCGATTGGCTACGAACGACGAGCGAAAAACGAAGGAAGATGAGACATAAAACAAAAAAAAGAAAATTCTAAAATTTTGAAAAAACGAGAAGTATAAAAATTCAAAAATATAAAAATTCGAAAAATATAAAAATTCAAAAATATAAAATTTCGAAAACTATAAAAAATCGAAAAATTCAAAAAATCGAAAAATATAAAAATTCGAAAAATATAATAATCAAAAATATGAATTTCAAAATAATAAAAATCAAAAATCTACAATTTTAAAAAAATAAATTATTAACTAACTACGAACAACGAAGACGCATACGAACGAGCAACGAGTCGTGCGACTAGCGACAAACGTTATTGTCGTGCGACAAACGACGAACAACGAGCGACGAGTGACAAGCGACTGGCTACGAACGACGAGCGAAGTACGATGAGACATGATGAGACAAAAGAGAAGAAAATTCTAAAATTTAAAAAAACGAAAAATATAAAAATTCAAAAATATAAAAAATCGAAAAATAAAAAATATCCAAAAATATAAAAATTCGAAAAATTTTAAAAAATCAAAAAATATAACAAAAGAAAAATATAAAAAATCGAAAAATATAAAAATTCGAAAAAGAAAAATCAAAAAATATAAAAATCGAAAAATATAAAAAATCGAAAAATATAAAAAATCAAAAATATAAATAAAAAAATAAAAAATCTAAAATTTTGAAAAAAGAAAAATATTAACGAACGATGAACAACGAAAGACGCATACGAACGAGCAACAAGCCATTATTGACGTGCGACATGCGACGTGCAACGTGCGACGACGCGACGTAACGACGAGCGGCGAGTGTCAAGCGACCAGCGACTGGCTACGAACGACGAGCGAAGTACGAAAAAAGATGAGACAAGATGAGACAAAAGAAAAGAAAATTCTAAAATTTTGAAAAAACGAAAAATATAAAATTTCAAAAATATAAAAAATCCAAAAATATAAAGAATTGAAAAATATAAAAAATGGAAAAATACAAAAAGTCGAAAAATATAAAAAATCAAAAATATATATTTCAAAAAAAATAAAAATAAAAAATCTAAAATTTTGAAAAAAGAAAAATATTAACGAACGACGAACAACGAAATACGCATACGAACGAGCAACAAGACATTATTGACGTGCGACATGCGACGTGCGCCGACGCGACGTGACGACGCGACGTAACGACGCGACGTAACGACGAGCGAAGAGTGACAAGCGACCAGCGACTGGCTACGAACGACGAGCGAAATACGAAGGAAGATGAGACATGATGAGACACAAGAAAAAATTCTAAAATTTTGAAAACACAATAAATATATAAAAGTTCAAAAATATAAAAAATCGAAAAATATAAAAATTAGAAAAATATAGAAAATCGAAAAATATAAAAATCAAAAATATAAATTAAAAAAAACTCAAATATCTAAAATTAAAAAAAAATATTAACGAATGACGAACAACGAAAGACGCATACGAACGAGCAACAAGCCATTATTGACGTGCGACATGCCACGTGCGACGTGCGACAACGACGCGACGTAACGACGAGCGACGAGTGACAAGCGACCAGCGACTGGCTACAAACGACGAGCGAAGTACGAAGGAAGATGAGACATAATGAGACACAAGAAAGAAAATTCTAAAATTATGAAAAAACGAAAAATATAAATATTCAAAATATAAAAAATCGAAAAATATAAAAAATCGAAAAATATAAAAATTCGAAAAATATAAAAATATAAAAATATAAAAAATCCAAAATATGAAATTAAAAAAAATAAAAATCAAAAATCTAAAATTTTGAAAAAAATATTAACGAATGACGAACAACGAAAGACGCATACGAACGAGCAACAAGCCATTACTGACGTGCGACATGCGACGTGGGACGACGCGACGTGACGACGCGACGTAAGGACGAGCGACGAGTGACAAGCGACCAGCGACTGGCTACGAACGACGAGCGAACTACGAAGGAAGATGAGACATGATGAGACAAAAGAAAAAAATTCTAAAATTTTGAAAAAACAACAAATATATAAAAGTTCAAAAATATAAAAAATCGAAAAATATAAAAATTCGAAAAATATAGAAAATCGAAAAATATAAAAAATCAAAAATACAAATTTAAAAAAATAAAACTCAAAAATCTAAATTTTTGGAAAAAAAATATTAACGAATGACGAACAACGAAAGACGCATACGAACGAGCAACAAGCCATTATTGACGTGCGACATGCCACGTGCGACGACGCGACGTGACGACGCGACGTAACGACGCGACCTAACGACGAGCGACGAGTGACAAGCGACCAGCGACTGGCTACGAACGACGAGCGAAGTACGAAGGAAGATGAGACATGATGCGACACAAGAAAGAAAATTCTAAAATTATGAAAAAACGAAAAATATAAAAATTCAAAAATATAAAAAATCGAAAAATATAAAAAATCGAAAAATATAAAAATTCGAAAAATACAAAAAAAACGAAAAATATAAAAAATCCAAAATATAAATTTAAAACGAAATAAAAATTCATAATCTAAAATTTTGAAAAAAGAAAAAATATTAACAAACGACGAACAACGAAAGTCGCATACGAACGAGCAACAAGCCATTATTGACGTGCGACATGCGACGTGCGACGTGCGACAACGACGCGATGTAACGACGCGACGTAAAGTCGAGCGAACAGTGACTAGCGACCAGCGAATGGCTACGAACGATGAGCGAAGTACGAAGGAAGATGAGACATGATGAGACAAAAGAAAAGAAAATTCTAAAGTTTTGAAAAAACGAAAAACAAAAATTCAAAAATATAACAAATCGAAAAATATAAAAAATCGAAAAATATAAAAATTCGAAAAATACAAAAAATCGAAAAATATAAAAAATTAAAAATATATATTTCAAAAAAATAAAAATCAAAAATCTAAAAGTTTAAAAAAAGAAAAATTTTAACGAACGACGAACAACGAAATACGCATACGAACGAGCAACAAGCCATTATTGACGTGCCACATGCGACGTGCGACGACGCGACGTGACGACGCGACGTAACGACGCGACGTAACGACGAGCGACGAGTGACAAGCGACCAGCGACTGGCTACGAACGACGAGCGAAGTACGAAGGAAGATGAGACATGATGAGACAAAAAAAAATTTCTAAAATTTTGAAAACACAATAAATATATAATAGTTCAAAAATATAAAAAATCGAAAAATATAAAAATTCGAAAAATATAGAAAATCGAAAAATATAAAAATCAAAAATATATATTTAAAAAAAACTCAAAAATCTAAAATTAAAAAAAATATTAACGAATGACGAACAACGAAAGACGCATACGAACGAGCAACAAGCCATTATTGACGTGCGACATGCCACGTGCGACGTGCGACAACGACGCGACGTAACGACGAGCGACGAGTGACAAGCGACCAGCGACTGGCTACAAACGACGAGCGAAGTACGAAGGAAGATGAGACATGATGAGACACAAGAAAGAAAATTCTAAAATTATGAAAAAACGAAAAATATAAATATTCAAAAATATAAAAAATCGAAAAATATAAGAATTCGAAAAATAAAAAAATCGAAAAATATAAAAAATCCAAAATATAAATTTAAAAAGAAATAAAAATCCATAATCTAAAATTTTGAAAAAAGAAAAATATTAACGAACGACGAACAACGAAAGATGCATACGAACGAGCAACAAGCCATTATTGACATGCGACGTGCGACAACGACGCGACGTAACGACACGATGTTACGGCGAGCGACGAGTGACAAGCGACCAGCGACTGGATACGAACGACGAGCGAAGTGCGAAGGAAGATGAGACATGATGAGACAAAAGAAAGAAAATTTTAAAATTAAAAAAACGAAAATTATAAAAATTCAAATATATCAAAAATCGAAAAATATAAAAAATCGAAAAATTTAAAAATTCGAAAAATATAAAAAATCAAAAAATATAAAATATCAAAAAATATAAAAAATCGAAAAATATAAAAATTCAAATATTAAAATTTCAACAAAATAAAAACGAATAATATAAAATTTTGAAAAAACGAAAAATATAAAAAATAAAAAATATAAATTAAAAATAAAAATAAAAATAAAAAATCTAAAAATTTGAAAAAAGAAAATATTAACGAACGACGAACAACGAAAGACGCATACGAACTAGCAACAAGCCATTATTGACGTGCGACATGCGACGTGCGACAACGACGCGACGTAACGACGAGCGGCGAGTGTCAAGCGACCAGCGACTGGCTACGAACGACGAGCGAAGTACGAAGGAAGATGAGACATGATGAGACAAAAGAAAAGAAAATTCTAAAATTTTGAAAAAACGAAAAATATAAAAATTCAAAAATATAAAAAATCCAAAAATACAAAGAATTGAAAAATATAAAAAAATCGAAAAATATAAAAAATCAAAAATATATATTTCAAAAAAATAAAAATCAAAAATATAAAATTTTGAAAAAAGATAAATATTAACGAACGACGAACAACGAAACACGCATACGAACGAGCAACAAGACATTATTGACGTGCGACATGCGATGTGCGACGACGCGAAGTGACGACGCGACGTAACGACGCGACGTAACGACGAGCGACGAGTGACAAGCGACCAGCAAACTGGCTACAAACGACGAGCGAAGTACGAAGGAAGATGAGACATGATGAGACAAAAGAAAAAATTTCTAAAATTTTGTAAAAACAATAAATATATAAAAGTTCAAAAATATAAAAAATCGAAAAATATAAAAATTCGAAAAATATAGAAATTCGAAAAATATAAAAATCAAAAATATAAATTTAAAAAAATAAAACTCAAAAATCTAAATTTTTGAAAAAAACTATTAACGAATGACGAACAACGAAAGACGCATACGAACGAGCAAAAAGCCATTATTGACGTGCGACATGCCACGTGCGACGTGCGACAACGACGCGACGTAAGGACGAGCGACGAGTGACAAGCGACCAGCGACTGGCTACGAACGACGAGCGAAGTACGAAGGAAGATGAGACATGATGAGACAAAAGAAAAAAATTCTAAAATTTTGAAAAAACAATAAATATATAAAAGTTCAAAAATATAAAAAATCGAAAAATATAAATATTCGAAAAATATAGAAAATCGAAAAATATAAAAATCAAAAATATAAATTTAAAAAAATAAAACCCAAAAATCTAAAATTTTGGAAAAAAATATTAACGAATGACGAACAACGAAAGACGCATACGAACGAGCAACAAGCCATTATTGACGTGCGACATGCCACGTGCGACGTGCGACAACGACGCGACGTAACGACGAGCGACGAGTGACAAGCGACAGGCGACTGGCTACAAACGACGAGCGAAGTACGAAGGAAGATGAGACAGGATGAGACACAAGAAAGAAAATTCTAAAATTATGAAAAAACGAAAAATATAAAAATTCAAAAATATAAAAAATCGAAAAATATAAAAAATCGAAAAATATAAAAATTCGAAAAATACAAAAAAACGAAAAATATAAAAAATCCAAAATATAAATTTAAAACGAAATAAAAATCCATAATCTAAAATTTTGAAAAAAGAAAAAATATTAACAAACGACGAACAACGAAAGTCGCATACGAACGAGCAACAAGCCATTATTGACGTGCGACATGCGACGTGCGACGTGCGACAACGACGCGATGTAACGACGCGACGTAAAGTCGAGCGAACAGTGACTAGCGACCAGCGAATGGCTACGAACGATGAGCGAAGTACGAAGGAAGATGAGACATGATGAGACAAAAGAAAAGAAAATTCTAAAGTTTTGAAAAAACGAAAAACATAAATTCAAAAATATAAAAAATCGAAAAATATAAAAAATCGAAAAATATAAAAATTCGAAAAATACAAAAAATCGAAAAATATAAAAAATCAAAAATATATATTTCAAAAAAATAAAAATCAAAAATCTAAAAGTTTGAAAAAAGAAAACTTTTAACGAACGACGAACAACGAAATACGCATACGAACGAGCAACAA
Source organism: Gryllus longicercus (assembly GCA_038098605.1). Taxonomy (NCBI): domain Eukaryota; kingdom Metazoa; phylum Arthropoda; class Insecta; order Orthoptera; family Gryllidae; genus Gryllus; species Gryllus longicercus. The sequence continues at coordinate 4,845,972 of JAZDUA010000069.1, read as the reverse complement.
GCCATTATTGACGTGCCACATGCGACGTGCGACGACGCGACGTGACGACGCGACGTAACGACGCGACGTAACGACGAGCGACGAGTGACAAGCGACCAGCGACTGGCTACGAACGACGAGCGAAGTACGAAGGAAGATGAGACATGATGAGACAAAAAGAAAAAATTTCTAAAATTTTGAAAACACAATAAATATATAAAAGTTCAAAAATATAAAAAATCGAAAAATATAAAAATTCGAAAAATATAGAAAATCGAAAAATATAAAAATCAAAAATACAAATTTAAAAAAAACTCAAAAATCTAAAATTAAAAAAAATATTAACGAATGACGAACAACGAAAGACGCATACGAACGAGCAACAAGCCATTATTGACGTGCGACATGCCACGTGCGACGTGCGACAACGACGCGACGTAACGACGAGCGACGAGTGACAAGCGACCAGCGACTGGCTACAAACGACGAGCGAAGTACGAAGGAAGATGAGACATGATGAGACACAAGAAAGAAAATTCTAAAATTATGAAAAAACGAAAAATATAAATATTCAAAAATATAAAAAATCGAAAAATATAAGAATTCGAAAAATAAAAAAATCGAAAAATATAAAAAATCCAAAATATAAATTTAAAAAGAAATAAAAATCCATAATCTAAAATTTTGAAAAAAGAAAAATATTAACGAACGACGAACAACGAAAGATGCATACGAACGAGCAACAAGCCATTATTGACATGCGACGTGCGACAACGACGCGACGTAACGACACGATGTTACGGCGAGCGACGAGTGACAAGCGACCAGCGACTGGATACGAACGACGAGCGAAGTGCGAAGGAAGATGAGACATGATGAGACAAAAGAAAGAAAATTTTAAAATTAAAAAAACGAAAATTATAAAAATTCAAATATATCAAAAATCGAAAAATATAAAAAATCGAAAAATTTAAAAATTCGAAAAATATAAAAAATCAAAAAATATAACATATCAAAAAATATAAAAAATCGAAAAATATAAAAATTCAAATATTAAAATTTCAACAAAATAAAAACGAATAATATAAAATTTTAAAAAAACGAAAAATATAAAAAATAAAAAATATAAATTAAAAATAAAAATAAAAATAAAAAATCTAAAAATTTGAAAAAAGAAAATATTAACGAACGACGAACAACGAAAGACGCATACGAACTAGCAACAAGCCATTATTGACGTGCGACATGCGACGTGCGACAACGACGCGACGTAACGACGAGCGGCGAGTGTCAAGCGACCAGCGACTGGCTACGAACGACGAGCGAAGTACGAAGGAAGATGAGACATGATGAGACAAAAGAAAAGAAAATTCTAAAATTTTGAAAAAACGAAAAATATAAAAATTCAAAAATATAAAAAATCCAAAAATACAAAGAATTGAAAAATATAAAAAAATCGAAAAATATAAAAAATCAAAAATATATATTTCAAAAAAATAAAAATAAAAAATCTAAAATTTTGAAAAAAGATAAATATTAACGAACGACGAACAACGAAACACGCATACGAACGAGCAACAAGACATTATTGACGTGCGACATGCGATGTGCGACGACGCGAAGTGACGACGCGACGTAACGACGCGACGTAACGACGAGCGACGAGTGACAAGCGACCAGCAAACTGGCTACAAACGACGAGCGAAGTACGAAGGAAGATGAGACATGATGAGACAAAAGAAAAAATTTCTAAAATTTTGAAAAAACAATAAATATATAAAAGTTCAAAAATATAAAAAATCGTAAAATATAAAAATTCGAAAAATATAGAAATTCGAAAAATATAAAAATCAAAAATATAAATTTAAAAAAATAAAACTCAAAAATCTAAATTTTTGAAAAAAACTATTAACGAATGACGAACAACGAAAGACGCATACGAACGAGCAAAAAGCCATTATTGACGTGCGACATGCCACGTGCGACGTGCGACAACGACGCGACGTAAGGACGAGCGACGAGTGACAAGCGACCAGAGACTGGCTACGAACGACGAGCGAAGTACGAAGGAAGATGAGACATGATGAGACAAAAGAAAAAAATTCTAAAATTTTTAAAAAAAAAAATAAATATATAAAAGTTCAAAAATATAAAAAATCGAAAAATATAAAAATTCGAAAAATATAGAAAATCGAAAAATATAAAAAATCAAAAATACAAATTTAAAAAAATAAAACCCAAAAATCTAAAATTTGGGAAAAAAAATATTAACGAATGACGAACAACGAAAGACGCATACGAACGAGCAACAAGCCATTATTGACGTGCGACATGCCACGTGCGACGTGCGACAACGACGCGACGTAACGACGAGCGACGAGTGACAAGCGACAGGCGACTGGCTACAAACGACGGGCGAAGTACGAAGGAAGATGAGACAGGATGAGACACAAGAAAGAAAATTCTAAAATTATGAAAAAACGAAAAATATAAAAATTCAAAAATATAAAAAATCGAAAAATATAAAAAATCGAAAAATATAAAAATTCGAAAAATACAAAAAAACGAAAAATATAAAAAATCCAAAATATAAATTTAAAACGGAATAAAAATTCATAATTTAAAATTTTGAAAAAAGAAAAAATATTAACAAACGACGAACAACGAAAGTCGCATACGAACGAGCAACAAGCCATTATTGACGTGCGACATGCGACGTGCGACGTGCGACAACGACGCGATGTAACGACGCGACGTAAAGTCGAGCGAACAGTGACTAGCGACCAGCGAATGGCTACGAACGATGAGCGAAGTACGAAGGAAGATGAAACATGATGAGACAAAAGAAAAGAAAATTCTAAAGTTTTGAAAAAACGAAAAACAAAAATTCAAAAATATAAAAAATCGAAAAATATAAAAAATCGAAAAATATAAAAATTCGAAAAATACAAAAAATCGAAAAATATAAAAAATCAAAAATATATATTTCAAAAAAATAAAAATCAAAAATCTAAAAGTTTGAAAAAAGAAAAATTTTAACGAACGACGAACAACGAAATACGCATACGAACGAGCAACAAGCCATTATTGACGTGCCACATGCGACGTGCGACGACGCGACGTGACGACGCGACGTAACGACGCGACGTAACGACGAGCGACGAGTGACAAGCGACCAGCGACTGGCTACGAACGACGAGCGAAGTACGAAGGAAGATGAGACATGATGAGACAAAAAGAAAAAATTTCTAAAATTTTGAAAACACAATAAATATATAAAAGTTCAAAAATATAAAAAATCGAAAAATATAAAAATTCGAAAAATATAGAAAATCGAAAAATATAAAAATCAAAAATACAAATTTAAAAAAAACTCAAAAATCTAAAATTAAAAAAAATATTAACGAATGACGAACAACGAAAGACGCATACGAACGAGCAACAAGCCATTATTGACGTGCGACATGCCACGTGCGACGTGCGACAACGACGCGACGTAACGACGAGCGACGAGTGACAAGCGACCAGCGACTGGCTACAAACGACGAGCGAAGTACGAAGGAAGATGAGACATGATGAGACACAAGAAAGAAAATTCTAAAATTATGAAAAAACGAAAAATATAAATATTCAAAAATATAAAAAATCGAAAAATATAAGAATTCGAAAAATAAAAAAATCGAAAAATATAAAAAATCCAAAATATAAATTTAAAAAGAAATAAAAATCCATAATCTAAAATTTTGAAAAAAGAAAAATATTAACGAACGACGAACAACGAAAGATGCATACGAACGAGCAACAAGCCATTATTGACATGCGACGTGCGACAACGACGCGACGTAACGACACGATGTTACGGCGAGCGACGAGTGACAAGCGACCAGCGACTGGATACGAACGACGAGCGAAGTGCGAAGGAAGATGAGACATGATGAGACAAAAGAAAGAAAATTTTAAAATTAAAAAAACGAAAATTATAAAAATTCAAATATATCAAAAATCGAAAAATATAAAAAATCGAAAAATTTAAAAATTCGAAAAATATAAAAAATCAAAAAATATAAAATATCAAAAAATATAAAAAATCGAAAAATATAAAAAATCAAATATTAAAATTTCAACAAAATAAAAACGAATAATATAAAATTTTGAAAAAACGAAAAATATAAAAAATAAAAAATATAAATTAAAAATAAAAATAAAAATAAAAAATCTAAAAATTTGAAAAAAGAAAATATTACGAACGACGAACAATGAAAGACGCATACGAACTAGCAACAAGCCATTATTGACGTGCGACATGCGACGTGCGACAACGACGCGACGTAACGACGAGCGGCGAGTGTCAAGCGACCAGCGACTGGCTACGAACGACGAGCGAAGTACGAAGGAAGATGAGACATGATGAGACAAAAGAAAAGAAAATTCTAAAATTTTGAAAAAACGAAAAATATAAAAATTCAAAAATATAAAAAATCCAAAAATACAAAGAATTGAAAAATATAAAAAAATCGAAAAATATAAAAAATCAAAAATATATATTTCAAAAAAATAAAAATAAAAAATCTAAAATTTTGAAAAAAGATAAATATTAACGAACGACGAACAACGAAACACGCATACGAACGAGCAACAAGACATTATTGACGTGCGACATGCGATGTGCGACGACGCGAAGTGACGACGCGACGTAACGACGCGACGTAACGACGAGCGACGAGTGACAAGCGACCAGCAAACTGGCTACAAACGACGAGCGAAGTACGAAGGAAGATGAGACATGATGAGACAAAAGAAAAAATTTCTAAAATTTTGAAAAAACAATAAATATATAAAAGTTCAAAAATATAAAAAATCGAAAAATATAAAAATTCGAAAAATATAGAAATTCGAAAAATATAAAAATCAAAAATATAAATTTAAGAAAATAAAACTCAAAAATCTAAATTTTTGAAAAAAACTATTAACGAATGACGAACAACGAAAGACGCATACGAACGAGCAAAAAGCCATTATTGACGTGCGACATGCCACGTGCGACGTGCGACAACGACGCGACGTAAGGACGAGCGACGAGTGACAAGCGACCAGCGACTGGCTACGAACGACGAGCGAAGTACGAAGGAAGATGAGACATGATGAGACAAAAGAAATAAATTCTAAAATTTCGAAAAAACAATAAATATATAAAAGTTCAAAAATATAAAAAATCGAAAAATATAAAAATTCGAAAAATATAGAAAATCGAAAAATATAAAAATCAAAAATACAAATTTAAAAAAAACTCAAAAATCTAAAATTAAAAAAAATATTAACGAATGACGAACAACGAAAGACGCATACGAACGAGCAACAAGCCATTATTGACGTGCGACATGCCACGTGCGACGTGCGACAACGACGCGACGTAAGGACGAGCGACGAGTGACAAGCGACCAGCGACTGGCTACAAACGACGGGCGAAGTACGAAGGAAGATGAGACAGGATGAGACACAAGAAAGAAAATTCTAAAATTATGAAAAAACGAAAAATATAAAAATTCAAAAATATAAAAAATCGAAAAATATAAAAAATCGAAAAATATAAAAATTCGAAAAATATAAAAAATGGAAAAATATAAAATAATCCAAAATATAAATTTAAAAAAATATAAAAATCTAAAATCTAAAATTTTGAAAAAAATTAACGAATGACGAACAACGAAAGACGCATACGAACGAGCAACAAGCCACTATTGACGTGCGACATGCGACGTGCGACGACGCGACTTGACGACGCGACGTAACGACGTGACCTAACGACGAGCGACGAGTGACAAGCGACCAGCGACTGGCTACGAACGACGTGCGAAGTACGAAGGAAGATGAGACATGATGAGACACAAGAAAGAAAATTCTAAAATTATGAAAAAACGAAAAATATAAAAATTCAAAAATATAAAAATTCGAAAAATACAAAAAATCGAAAAATATAAAAAATCCAAAATATAAATTTAAAAAGAAATAAAAATCCATAATCTAAAATTTTGAAAAAAGAAAAATATTAACGAACGACGAACAACGAAAGACGCATACGAACGAGCAACAAGCCATTATTGACGTGCGACATGCGACGTGCGACAACGACGCGATGTAACGACGCGACGTAACGTCGAGCGAACAGTGACTAGCGACCAGCGAATGGCTACGAACGATGAGCGAAGTACGAAGGAAGATGAGACATGATGAGACAAAAGAAAAGAAAATTCTAAAATTTTGAAAAAACGAAAAACAAAAATTCAAAAATATAAAAAATCGAAAAATATAAAAAATCGAAAAATATAAAAATTCGAAAAATACAAAAAATCGAAAAATATGAAAAATCAAAGATATATATTTCAAAAAAAATAAAAATCAAAAATCTAAAATTTTGAAAAAAAAATATTAACGAACGACGAACAACGAAATACGCATACGAACGAGCAACAAGCCATTATTGACGTGCGACATGCCACGTGCGACGTGCGACAACGACGCGACGTAACGACGAGCGACGAGTGACAAGCGACCAGCGACTGGCTACAAACGACGAGCGAAGTACGAAGGAAGATGAGACATGATGAGACACAAGAAAGAAAATTCTAAAATTATGAAAAAACGAAAAATATAAATATCCAAATATATAAAAAATCGAAAAATATAACAATTCGAAAAATACAAAAAATCGAAAAATATAAAAAATCCAAAATATAAATTTAAAAAGAAATAAAAATCCATAATCTAAAATTTTGAAAAAAGAAAAATATAAACGAACGACGAACAACGAAAGACGCATACGAACGAGCAACAAGCCATTATTGACGTGCGACATGCGACGTGCGATGTGCGACAACGACGCGATTTAATGGCGCCTCGTAACGTCGAGCGAACAGTGACTAGCGACCAGCGAATGGCTACGAACGATGAGCCAAGTACGAATGAAGATGAGACATGATGAGACAAAAGAAAAGAAAATTCTAAAACTTTGAAAAAACGAAAAACAAAAATTCAAAATTATAAAAAATCGAATAATATAAAAAAAGGAAAAATATAAAAATTGAAAAAATATAAAAAATCAAAAAATATAAAACATCGAAAAATATAAAAAATCGAAAAATATAAAAAATGAAAAATATTAATTTAAAAAAAATAAAAATAAAAAATAAAAAATTTTGAAAAAAGAAGAATATTAACGAACGACGAACAACGAAACACGCATACGAACGAGCAACAAGCCATTATTGACGTGCGACATCCCACTTGCGACGTGCGACAACGACGCGACGTAACGACGCGACGTAACGAGCAAAGTACGAAGGAAGATGATTAGACAAATGAAAAGAAAATTCTAAAATTTTGAAAAAACGAAAAAAAAATTCAATAATATAAAAAATCGAAAAATATAAAAAATCGAAAAATATAAATATTCGAAAAATATAAAAATTCGAAAGATATAAAAAATCAAAAAAATATTATAAATCAAAAATATAAATTTCAAAAAAAATAAAAATCATAAATATAAAATTTTGAAAAAAGAAAAATATTAACGAACGACGAACAATGAAAGACGCATAGGAACTAGCAACACGCCATTATTGACGTGCGACATGCGACTTGCGACAACGACGCGACGTAACGACGACGGACGAGTGACAAGCGACTGGCTACGAACGACGAGCGAACTACGAAAGAAGATGAGACATGATCAGACAGAAGAAAATAAAATTCTAAAATTTTGAAAAAACGAAAATTATAAAAATTCAAAATTATCAAAAATCGAAATTATTAAAAATCGTATAATATAAAAATTCGAAAAATATAAAAAATAGAAAAATATAAAAATTCGAAAAATATAAAGAATAAAAAAATATAAAAAATTGAAAAATATAAAAAATCGAAAAATATAAAAAATCAAAAATATAAATTTCAAAAAAAATAAAAATCAAAAATCTAAAATTTTGAAAAGAGGAAAATATTAACGAACGATGACAACGAAAGACGCAAACGAACGAGCAGCAAGCCATTATGGACCTGCGACATGCGACGTGCGACAACGACGCGACGTAACGACGCGACGTAACGACTCGACGTAACGACGAGCGACAACGACGCGACGTAACGACGCGACGTAACGACGAGCGACGAGTGACAAGCGACCAGCGACTGGCTACGAACGTCGAGCGAAGTACGGAGGAAGATGAGACATGATGAGACAAAAGAAAAGAAAATTCTAAATTATGAAAAAACGAAAAATATAAAAAATCAAAGATATAAATATAAAAAATAAATATCACAAATCTAAAATTTTGAGAAAAGTAAAATATTAACGAACGACGAACAACGAAAAACGCATACGAACAAGCAACAAGCCAATATGGACGTGCGACATACCACGTGCGATGTGCGACAACGACGCGACGTAACGACGAGCGACAACGACGCGACGTAACGACGCGACGTAACGACGAGCGACGAGTGACAAGCGAACAGCGACTGGCTACGAACGACAAGCGAAGTACGAAGAAAGATGAGACATGATGAGACAAAAGAAAAGAAAATTCTAAATTATGAAAAAACGAAAAATATAAAAATTCAAAAATTAAAAAAATCGAAAAATATAAAAAAACCGAAAAATATAAAAATTCGAAAAATATAAAAAATAAAAAAATATAAAAATTCGACAAATATTAAAAATAAAAAATCGAAAAATAAAAAAATCGAAAAATATAAAAAATCAAAAATATAAATTTCAAAAAAATAAAAATCCGTAATCTAAAATTTTGAAAAAAGAAAAATATTAACGAACGACGAACAACGAAAGACGCATATGAACGAGCAACAAGCCATTATTGACATGCGACGTGTGACAACGACGCGACGTAACGACACGATGTTACGGCGAGCGACGAGTGACAAGCGACCAGCGACTGGCTACGAACGACGAGCGAAGTACGAAGGAAGATGAGACATGATGAGACAAAAGAAAGAAAATTTTAAAATTAAAAAAAAACGAAAATTATAAAAATTCAAAAATATCAAAAATCGAAAAATATAAAAAATCGAAAAATTTAAAAATTCGAAAAATATAAAAAATCAAAAAATATAAAATATCAAAAAATATAAAAAATCGAAAAATATAAAAAATCAAATATTAAAATTTCAACAAAATAAAAACGAATAATATAAAATTTTGAAAAAACGAAAAATATAAAAAATAAAAAATATAAATTAAAAATAAAAATAAAAATAAAAAATCTAAAATTTTGAAAAAAGAAAATATTAACGAACGACGAACAACGAAAGACGCATACGAACGAGCAACAAGCCATTATTGACGTGCGACATGCGACGTGCGACGTGCGACAACGACGCGACGTAACGATGAGCGACGAGTGACAAGCGACCAGCGACTGGCTACGAACGACGAGCGAAGTACGAAGATGAGACTTGATGAGACAAAAGAAAAGAAAATTCTAAAACTTTGAAAAAACGAAAAATATAAAAATTCAAAAATATAAAATATCGAAAAATATAAAAAATCAAAAAATATAATAATTAGAAAAATATAAAAAATCAAAAATATAAATTTCAAAATAAAAATCAAAAATCTAAAATTTTGAAAAAGAAGATTATTACCGAACGACGAACAACGAAAGACGAGGGTATATATATATATATATATATATATATATATATATATATATATATATATATACCCTCGTATATATATATACCCTCGTACATATATATACATATATATGTATATATATATATATATATATATATATATATATATATATATATATACACACACTCAGTCTACACGCCTCTCTATTTGACCATAGATCAATTTGCATTTCTCTTGCCGTCATAGTCTCTTGGACTCCCTGTGGACCCCTCTGTTGCCCCATCTTTCATCTATCATTCGCATAACATGACCGTACCAGAAGATTTGTTTTTGCTCTATTTCGTCAAGGATAGATTTCTTTACCTCCATTTTTTCCTATGTCGTCGTTCCTGATTCGGTCACGTCTGCTATAACAGCAAATTCCACTCCAGAAGTCCATTTCTAGGGCCAGCAGCTTCCCTTTTGTTCTTTTATCAAGCTCCCAAATATCTGAACCGTATGTAGTAACACTCTTAACTAGTGAGGACTAAAGATGTCTTTTCGTAGTGTTAGTGATGGTTTTGTTCCATAAGACAGAGTTTATACATCGTGTCACGTTTCTTCCCAAGTTTATTCGTCTCTCAATTTCTTCTTGGCTATTTCCCTTATTATTAAAAAGTACACTAAGGTATTTATATTTGTTTACTCTTTTCATTTTTCCTCCATTTTCCAGAAGATCTTTTATCTCATTGTTACCAACTGCCAGGTTTTCAGATTTGTCTATGTCTATTTGTCCATGTCCATTTGTCCATTAAGTCCTGCTTTTAAAAAGTATTTACGGATTATGAAACTCAAATCGTTCGCATCTTCTGCAATTACTACCTGGTCATCGGCAAAATATAATGTATACAATGTATCCTCTCCGACCGTCATTCTCATTACTCTGCATTGTTTCTCCCACTTCTGTAAAATTTTATGTTGGAAAGACAGCAACCCTGACGAAGACCTTTACTGACTGGGAACGGATCCGAGAGCCTGCTGTAGATCTTAATCTGAGAGGTGTTGTTCGTATATATGTGTAGATTCTGAGTGGCTCCAATTAAGTTTTCGCTAATTTTAAGTCCATCCATTTCTTCCCATACTCTAGCAACCGGTACTTTGTTATACGCCTTCTGAAGATCAATGAAACCCAGATGAACTTCCCTAACTCTCCTTGTTCTTTTCTATAAGTTGTTTTAATGTAAATATATTGTCTATGATCGATCTACCGGTAGTAAAATCACATTGTTCCCCATCCTATTTTTCCTTTTATCTCTTCTATTATTTTGCTATACAGTCTACATATAGATCCAATATCTGCTATTCCTCTGTAGTTTGAATACTACTATACTACTGAAATAATATAGGAGACGATTATTGTGTCAATGTGCAAGCAACATCCGATTGTGGGAAGATCGTTTGCACAATCGCAACAATATGGCAGTATTCCTGAAGATCCAATAGTAATGGGTTTATATTCTTCAATGCATTTATATATTTTTCTTTTTGTGTCGAGATCAGACATCGAAATTCAGGATGATTGGTTTTAATTTTAGATATTGTAAATCGATGTTGTTTTTTGAAAACAACATTTCTGTCAAATATGATATTGCTTAAGGTAACTGATATTTTTCATAAAAAAATAATAATCAATTTTTCTTCCGTAATATCTAGACAATCCGGAATATCCATTACAGTAACCCAATTTTTGAAACCCATTTTTCGTCTGGCCCGTCTTTGTACTTCAACTTCGGTTGTTAGTGTACTAGTTGGGGAAGTAACATTCGTCGAACAATATCTTCTGTTCTGCTCACATCTCAAATAATTCTTTGATGGAAAATAATGTTCAAATAACATGTGAGTTTACAATACAAGCCTACCATAGGTAATACGTTGCTGCCTAGTTGGTAGTGCAAGATTTATTTTACCAATGACTCCGTGATCTGCTTTCACAACCCAGCGAATCTTCGTTACCGAACGAGGGGAATTAGATTCCTCAGTTGTTAACGATTACCTTTCAATGCAGGCATAAGTACTGTGTACTTTTGATCTATATATATTTGGTGTCTCCAAAACCTCTGTCTACTACGCATACTTCCTCTAATAAGCTGTTCAAGCCATGTGGATCAGATCATCACTTTTTTACAAACTCCTAGCTTACGTTTTCAGTAGCAAAAAATGGTCCCAAAGTATCCACAAGAAGACATTAGTTGTGGAAATTGTAAATGGTTTGTAGTAGAATTTTTTTGAACAGTTTAATTGATTAATGAAATACATTATCTCTATATAAACTTCAAAAACGAATGTGCGTATATGAAAACAATAAAACATATTGTACGTGATTTAACTATCTCTTCTTCATTCATGTAAATAAAGAGAAGACACATCATTACACTAGATTTGTGTTATTTGTTTTGAACACTATAAGTTTTTTTAAGTGTATGAACACATGCTGTCAACTTTTACGCATTTAAAGTAGATTGGGCATTTGAATCAAAAAGTCAGATTCGTCAATAGATGAATTCGATAATACATCGGATGATGATAACGCATAACTATGTGAAAATATTCATTTTTGCTGTTTTATTAATAGAAATTCTATTCTCTAGAGTACAAGACCAATTTCTCGCTCCATTGATGTAAGAAATGCCGAAGTCAGGGGTAGTAAGATATAAGCAAGGTTCTGTTTTGATATTTAAGCATTTAAATATTTTAATACAATAAAAATCTGTTTTATCTGCTATTTATTTTGTTAGTGGAGAAATTCTCACTGGAGAAATTCTCACTTATATCAGTCAATTCTCTAAAATTGGTTATTTTGCGAACCTTTCAAGTAATTAAAAATAACTAAAATAATTGTTCACCACGTGATGCCGTTATATCTAACGATTAAAATATAATTGACAAAATTATTTATTGATTATAACCTTTTAACATTTCAAGTAATGACACAAATAAAAAAAATATTATATATATGTATAAAATACATAGACCTAAGTAATTACAGACAGTTTTATATACTCGCAAATACGCAAAATGAGACAAAAATGTGTGTTTTAATTTTTTTAAACATGGCGCACCGCTCAGAAAAAAATCTATTTAAAACTTTGAATTTCGCTGCTAATTTTTAAATACTGTTTTCGAAAAATTGAGCAAATTTCACATAAAGAAGACACTCTCCATAGAACTCTCCATAGAAAAATTTCATTCATTCAGCCAATTCAATGAAAAAATAAAATATAAAAAACCTTTTTCATTATTGCGAAGGATGTGAGCGGGGAGGAATCTAAAAGACTGTGAAAAAATGTTCAAAATATTCATGATCACCTGTCAGAGCAAGCTACAATTCAAAGCAAGCTATACGTTAATTCTATATCTACTTCACGATATGCACATCTTATGAATTGAGAATCTTGCACACCCCCTAGCGGGCAAATGTATGTACTACTCCTAACTTTCCTCTAAGCTCAACAGAGGCCGCAGGCCTGCCCTCTGCCGCGCCGCTACTTGCGGCCTGGAGCAGCACCCGACGCTGCCGCGCGGCAACGCCGCGCGTCGTTCGGCCGTGATGTCGCCGATGCCCCACTCCTGCCTCGCTGAGTTGCCACGGGCGCAACGCCTTGTGGGAATCCCTAGAATCTCTGTGACGCAACTATGTAACCGTCACTTGCTTCGCCACCAGCCCTGCGTGTGCAAGAACTTCGAGAAGCTTCGGCCCGACGTGGCCGACTCCCCACCACTGCCTCCCCTGCCGGCGCGAGGCACAATGGAACTTTCCAGAACTCTCTGACGCAACAAAGCCGTTGCTCATGCCACGCTATCGCCCAACGGCCACACAGTCAGTCCTGGCCGAGAATCTGAACTGAGCAGACGTGCTGCGCCGCTCTCCAAGTCGTTGCCTGGGCTCCGTGTGAAGCGGATGTGTCGCGCCGCTCTGCACGTAACTTTATTCTTTGTGCCACGCTCTCGGTATATCTGTTATTACAGACGCTGTGGACGATGCTGCCCTCAGTAAGTACGTATGTCCAACTGATCCTGTTACGTGCCCGTTGAATTTCTACACTTGTAACGTGCCGTGCTGTGCGCGTGTACCGCCTGCTGCGAGCATGGTTCAAGACACCGTGTTCAATACTTTGAACTTCTACGCTGGTAACGTAATGTACTGTGCACGTGCTCCATTTACGTGCCCGTTGAATTTCTACACTTGTAACGTGCCGTGCTGTGCACGTGTTCCATTTATGTGCTCTTGAATTGCTGCACTTGTAACGTGCCGTGCTGTGCACGTGCGCCGTCTGCTGCGGGCATGGTTCTAGAAGCTGTGCTCAACAATGCCTCTAACGATTACGTGTGTGTGATGGATCCTGCTGCGTGTCTCCTGAAACACGTCTGCCTATCTCACGGGCGTGGGTTCGCTACCCACCCGTCACTGCGCAACAATCTCCTCATCGTCTTACAATAAGAACATGTCCTGCACGTCGCACCATGTGTGTGCTTCCACGCCACGGGCGTAAACTGTTATTGTGTCCTAATTTTATGTCCTGCAAAACCCCCTCTTCTTTTGTTCTTTCTCATAGGTTAAGTTGTACTTTGTATAGAATATATGTTTTACATGCTCTAATCTACAGTCTTATGGTAACAAGCACCCTCTACAACTTCCATCCTTGCAGTCCCAGACCTGCAATGGTAGTTATAACCTGTTGTTCTTTTATTACAGGTGTCTGGGTGGTCCTTCGAACTTAATTTGAGCTATGCTAGGAATGTTTGGGAAGGGTCGAAGCCTATTATTTCACGCCTAGTCCACTTGCTCGACCCAGCCCATCCATCACCATTCTTAGGAAAAATTTTATTTTCAAATTTTTTACTCCATTTAGAGCGTTTTGAGTGATTTTTGAGGAATTTCTTTTTGTAAATGTCAAGCACATATTTCGCAAAAACTACTCATTTTTACAAAAAATGTAAATTACCTTTTTTTAAAGACTCCTTTTTTCACATAATATTTGTCTAGTCCTGAATATGAGCCTTGCGCCACACACTTAAACATCTTTAGCACCATTGATCAATAAAATTGAAACAAAAAATTTGGAACCATTTTTTTAAATTTTGAAAATGTCCGAGAGGATTCATGTAAAGTACTCCCTAAAATTACAATATTTTCAAAATCCAGGGCCGCGACATCAGTGAGATGGATTGGGTAATATCAAGTTAGGAGAAATTCGGCTGAGTAGTTTAGCTGCTAGTGTTGACCACAAGTGGACGGACAGACGTTTTGCCGTGAATCGACTTTTCGGCATTAAGAATCAAAAACACATGGATTCATGGAAGACCACGAGTTAGAGTATTTTTCTAATTTTAAGAACAGGATGCATCCCATTTTTCGTCACCAGCACGCGGCAATAAGGTTTTCAGGTGAAATTTCGGCGTTTTCTGGCGCACAATTACATATCTTCGTACTTACAAAGAATTCGTAAGGCGAGAAAGTAACAAGACTTTAAATGTATTTTTAGAAAAGAAGAGGATAACTAACCAGCATTTTTATGAATGAGGATGTCTTGCTTATGTACAAGTGATGCCAGGTTAGATTTTTATAAAAAATTAAATAATATTAGAGATATTTGTATCAAAGATTAGTTGTATGAATGAAACTACTTATCAAAACTAGTCTCAAAACGAAAGGAACTAATGCTGTGTGTTTAGGCTGATTTCTGAAGGTTGTATACACAGACCAAACACAATTTATTTATGTGGTAGTATTTATGAGTATACGTATTTTACAATAATGATTGAATTACACAGTTTGATGGTGTGCATCCTTTTGTTTAGCTGTCAGCTCCACAAACACTTTCGTATAAATGAAATACTTTCGTAGATGAGATAGTATGATACATACCTTAGTTTTATAAGTTTATGATTCAGTTCTTTTGAATTTCTAAAAAATAGGTTAAGGCGATTGTTTTTAACCATTTTGTGCTAGCGTTGTCCGGGCCAATATTCCCATTCCATTTTGCCTCGAAATTTTTGACTGCATATTATTACAAATATAATTGTTCCTTTCGGACTAGGTGGTTATATGTTACCCCTTAATACCTTTTACTGAGACTGTTAAGAACTGGGTTCGAAATCGCTATGACAAAATGGTGATTCTCCACGAAGTCCGTTCTCAATAGAGAAGCATTTGTAAGGACAAACACAACACAGAATGCTTTCTCTGGGTTTAGAAACACGGATGTGCTCTCAGATATATTTTAATTATGATTTCGCTCGAGCAGAAGCAACAATGTTTGAACTGACGGCAAAATCTTCAAAAGCTACATTGGAAGCTACACGTTGGGGGAACATTACAGCATACTTTTTTTAACAAATCATACGTTTCATTAACAACTTAATGGAAAGAAGAGAGAAAGGGTGGGGATAACATGGGAGAGAACTCGCACGGACGGGTAGGCTAGTTATTATAATTATCTTAAGAATTATTTTTACATGTCCAAATAAAATTTTATTTTGTTCATTTAACAAAAATATTACCGAAAATTATTATTTACTACGGCAGTTTTCGACATCCCCGTTCTTATTTGAGAAAAGAAACCATGATTTCAAACATTTGAAATCTAAATATTTTTGTGCACTGTTAATAGAAATGTCATTTCAATAAGCATTTGAATTGTAGACAAAACACATATTTTATGTTACAGTATTCCTGATAAAATAACAATGTACCCATAGGAATCCACCCCTTGGCCAGACCTTCGTTTCAATGCTGTCGTGGCTCAGTGGCGAAGTCGCTTGCCTTTCACCACTGAGGTTCCGGGTTTGATTCCCGTAGAATCCCCGTAGAACCTCATGTGAAATTTGTTACTACAAAACGAGTTAGCATGCTTCACAGAGGCTAGTCCAACCCTTGTGACGCGTCCTAAAACCTTACCCCTATCCTTATTCCTTCTCAATTCTGGCCGATAGGTAGATGACGCAGGGCGAGCGCGAAGATGCCAGCTATCGGCGTTTCCCTGACTTGACTGCGATTCACGTGACTGGACTACCCAGCGGCCCCTAGAGGGTGCTGGCTATGTACGAGTTATGCCTATGAAGTAATTAACGGAGAATTACTCCAATGTGTGCTCAACGCTCTTAGAACGCGTTGAGCGTATAGACGCTACAAACTGAAGAAAAAAACAACAGTGTGTGCACAAGTAGGAATGGTGACGTTAAAAGATAAGAAGAGGTACGTTGTACGTGTTGTTCATCCCACTTTCATTGACGATAATTACATTTCATTGTCTTGAAATTAAGTGATCAGTATTTTTGATTAATATACTTTATTTACAAAAATTAAAATACATTATATACAGCGGTAATATATTCCAGTGTGGGTATAGTATATTTCAATATATACAATCAGTATTTTGTAATAATTGGTAACTTCAAAGTTGTAACGCAATGACAAGTAAAAATTCGTATTACATGTACAGAGAAATTCTCATTTCACTGTACACCCTTGTGAAAAAAATAGTAACAGAGATTCATCGTAAATGAATTGATTTAAACAACGTAAATAATTGCAGCCGACGGTGCATAGTGATATATAATACTTTCCGCGTTCCTTTAAAATGAAGTTTTATTGTTTCAGAGTCAGAAATTGCAAGTAGTTCAAATAACAATGCCAAAACGATACTTAGGTGTCTTATAATGATAAATACCTATATCTATGATATTGACATGAGTTAAAGCTCTAATAGTCTACTTTCATATGAAACAATCCTCTGGTAACGAAAGTAGAGTCATTCTAGTTACTTTATAATATATATATATATATATATATATATATATATATATATATAATATTTTAGAGCAGTTTACCTTACAATAACCACCTATTGATAACCATTTTTCAATTTAAGAATTAAATATAACGGAAAAGAAAAACGGATTATTATTGTTATTATTATTAATATTATATTCCAAGCAGAACAAATTACATTACTTAGCTATTTAATGAAGGAATCCAAATATGCAATATAGGCCTTCCTTCCGCTCTCCTTGTTTAAAGAATTGCGCAATTCTTGCGTTTCTTTTTAGTGAAAGTTAACCTCATTAATATAAGTAATATAATCCCAAGGGTTTGACTCCAAAAAGATTACGCTCGACTGCTAAGATTTTAAATTTGGGGAGTTGAGATGGCAGGTTATTCAAATGGAATTTTTTGTACTAATTGACCAGTCTTCAACTCCCAGAATCTGAACTGTCAAGTGCAGCTTTTCCTGAAGGTACGTCTATAGTGAACTTTCAACATAACAAAAAGTGTTATCTTGTTACGCAAAGTAAGTTTTACATTGTGTTATACGAAAATAATGATTAACACACCTGCCCACATGCTAAAAACAGCATATGCTTCAAAATGCACCTTAAAACATAAATTATTGAATACCGATATTATGCAGAAATCACAACCAGAAGATTTTTTATAGATAGGAGAGAAGAAGTTAATATGTAACGTAGCAATTAGAATGGTTCAGAGTATCTTAAAACTTTGATACAAGATAATTATTGCTTTAAAACTCTTATAATTACACACAAATATTTGTTTGGATGAAGGTTATTATTGTGAATGTAATGCACATTTGGAGGCCATTCTTTACAAATATCACGTGGAAAACGTTGGCTTACTCTTAAAGTATTTCCTACTTACAGAAGATTCCATCCTGTGAGTAAATAGTCTACCGCAAAAGTAGCACTTTCTTTCGTAAAGATAGGATGCCGAAATGCATAAAACTTTTCTGTAGTAAAATTTAGTTTTCATTGGATGTAATACATGAATGTGAAATGAATAAATAGAATATCATAGACACACTTTCCTGATTTAGGAATATGTGATAATTTCTATGTTTAAATAGAATATTAATGAAACTTGGAACACGCAGATTTTACGACTGAGTTTCATATTTTCTTTTAGCCCTTTTAAATTTTAGTAAATAATAATTTAACTATTTTCCTCAAATACTATTTCCCTAATTATGAACTGATATAGATTAAAATTTAATCTCTCAATAAATTGGATGAGAATGCGCATGGATTTATGGTTTGTCTTTCTCCAGCTTCGTCTTATTGTCTTAACGTATTCAGGTAATTTATACGGGCAGTGATCCTCAATTAAGAATTTGTTAATGATACCATTCATTATTTTTAATATTTATTTTCACGCGTGGATGGATTAAAAAAACATCTCCCGTGCTTAAAATTCAGCCGCAGCTCTGCGTGTAGTGGCTTCATGGGCAACTGTGGAAGCTCAGGCGCGTGCCAACTGCGCTATCTGCGGGCCCTGCGCCGCGTCCGCGTGGGGCGCCTGTAGGTGCTTGGAGGGCTGCAGGGACGGAGGAGGGGGCTTTGGCAGGGCGTTGGGCCGCGCCACCGTCGCCGGCGCCACTCGCGACTCCGCGCCAGCGCCTAGCACGACGTCAAAGGACAGGTCCTCCGCGGTCGAGGCTTGCCTGTGGCGTAGCCCGAACTGCCGAGCTTGATATCCGCCTGAGATAGCAGTCTCGGCTCGGGTGATCTTCTCAGGTGGGATGAATGGTTTCGGGTACTGGTATCCTGAAACTGGTTGTTTTACCGGGTTCGACGTGTCGGCTGATGCCGATCGGTCTGAGAAAGGCACAGTTGTTTTCGGGTACTGATACCCTGGAGTTGGTTCTTTGGCTGGTTTTATTGTATCTGCTGCTGGAAATTTGTCTTCGTATGGAACCGATGGTTTGGGATACTGATAGCCTGGTGCAGGTTCCTTCACTGCTCGCTGAGTGTCTGCTGCAGATGCCTTGTCTGAGAAAGGCACTGCAGGTTTAGGGTATTGGTAACCGGGAGCAGGTTGTTTCACCGAGCGCGTTGTATCAGCTGCGGATGACTTATCAGGAAAAGGAATTGCTGGTTTCGGGTACTGATAGTCAGGGGCAGGTTCCTTTACTTCTCTTGTGGTATCTGCTGCTGGTGATCTCTCATGAAAAGGCATTGTTGGTTTAGGGTATTGATATCCAGATGAAAGTAGCTTTACCGGATTAACAGTGTCAGCTGCTGGTGAACGGTCCGGATGTGGAGGATTTGGTTTCGGATACTGATATCCGGAAGGCGGCTGATTTACCGGTTTGACAGTGTCGGCTGCTGGGGAACGATCTAGAAATGGAAGATTGGGCCTGGGATGTTGATATCCGGAAGACGGTTGTTTAACCAATTTGACAGTATCAGCAGCAGTCGATCTGTCGGTAAACGGCGGATTGGGTTTCGGATACTGATATCCAGCAGGTGGTTGCCTAACCGGGTTGACGGTGTCCGGGGCTGGCGAGCGATCCGGGAACGAGGGCGTTGGCTTCGGGTACTGGTAGGCGACGGGCGGCTGCCTCACTGGGTTGATGGTGCCGGCGGCAGGCACTCGGTCAGCTTGCGCCGGGCGGGGTGCAGTGGCGGGCAGGGGGGCGGGGCGCACCCTCACGGACCGCGAGGTGTCTGGATCGGGGAAGCGGTCAGGCAACCTGCAACATGCGCGCGGCTGTGGTTGGGATGCTGCGAGCGTGAAAGAAGAGTGAACGAGAGGCTTGGATTGGGTGTAATAAAAGATAGAAAGGACCTGAAAACATAATGAGGCTTCTAATTGAAAACTAGTGGTGGTGCCAAAGCACATCATTTCTCGCAGTGTTTCTAAATGCCCCGCAAAATTATATTGCAACATAAACTAGCAAAAGTGTTTTCAAACAGGAAACTTTTTTCCGCCCAAGAGCCGAACTCAGATCCTCAGAGTTAAAGTGCATCCCTCATACCTCTACGCCACACAAGCGCCGCATTGGACTAACTCGGACAGAGGCATAAAAAGGTAACTGTCGGATTCATGTAAAAAGGTCCTCTACAATCAAAATATCCGCTAGAAACTCACAAAGCCTCCAGTTCGTTTCTATCAAACAGAAAATATCAATTTTGGAAGAATCGGCTGACTGGTTAGGGCTCTACAGTTGTCCACGGACTGATAGCTATAAGATAGATTGATTGACCGATTGATAGTGATTCCGGGCGCGTCAACTGTTAGGTCATTTGTCCCGTAAGTGTAGAACATATCTTGCTTTGGAAGTAGCGGTGATCTACCACCCCCTTGGATGTATAAATCCGGCGCCGACATACCGACGACTAGCGAGCGGCGTCAAGCACCTGCGTTAGAGGGGTATCCCACCAGTCCGGACAGGCTCTATCCACCCGGCCAGTGTCCGGGCATGTGTGGTAATGAGGTACATGCGAGTGCGTGTGTGTAAGTAAAGGGTCCATTTCTTGGCCCGTTTGGTAGGATACTGCTCCGGCATTCGGTTGGTGTTTACCAGAGAAACCAAGCTACACTGAAAAAAAAGAATAGTCGCACACTGAAATACGGTTCTCCCTACCAGAATCAATAGTAAAATTTGGCCCAGCTATTTTTATGGTTGACGCACCGTAGACGCCATATGTGGACCTCCGTGGAGCCTAAACCACCATTGTGTCTGGTAGTCCTCTTGTCTACGTAGTACTCTGAACCACATAATGTTTTCAATTCATGGTTGACTCTCTTGCACAGCCCACATTTTTTCACTAGTTACTACAAAAAATATTTATACCAACAAGTATTTGCATCAACCCATATGTGTGCTTCAAGATTTTTTTGCCTCGTTTTATAAACGTACCTTTTAATTGTAAATTTGAATCCAGAAATTGTTACATTCATTTTTTAATGCAAAAATGTGAAAGCACTTCCATTAATTTTTTTTAACTTGACACTAGAAACAGTTGCTGAATAAAATTTTAATACATGAAGATTAAATCTGAAACAATTTCATATTATTTTGCTAAATATTTTATCTAACATTTAATAGCAAAAAGTGATACATCTTATGTACCCAACAAAAAAATTAAAACCAAGCGAAAATCATTAATATTGAGCTTTTTTTAAAATACCATTAATTCATTTCTTTGTATTGATTTTTTGGTCCCATGTTTCACTTAAGTCATTTGGAACTTGTGGAGCACAACCATAAATATAAGAAAGTTTCAGTTTTTTACATTTCATGAAACTAATTTATTAGTTTTAACCTTTTCCTATTGTTAGCTGTGTGCTACAAGTTGCAAATGGCTCCAGTGAAACAATCATCTGAATAAATTAATATAACTCAATCATATTAAACTGATAACAGTTTCGCAGGCATGAAAACCACAAACAGAAAAATGAACAAATATCATAGCATTACGAAAACGATATGATAAAAACACTCGATGGATATATTTACCAATTCCACGTTGTATTTTAAATAAGTATTTACATTATCTTTTTATACATTTTCATACTGAATGAGTAACAGATCATAATTGGCCCTGGCTGCAAAAAATGAAACATGACAGTGAAACCGAATTTAATGAGGTTATTTCAGTTCTAAGAGATCCTGGAGTGTACGATATCATTTTTCCATCTGAGAATGCTGTCAATCAGCTCACATAGTAAAAGTCAGATGTGTGTGCACATAAACATTTTGGAAGGAGCATGTAGCCTCGTGTAATAAAAATATTTCATGCAGTGCTTACTCTTTTAGAATATGGAATATGATCAAGAAGTCAAATTAAAATCCATTGTATTACTCATTATTGTTATTTTATTGAACTTCTAATTATTACTTTCAGGGCTCAACAAACAGTGTCTCAGTGTTCAACAAAATTAGTCAAGCCAAATAACAAGTTTTGAGGTGCACAAATAGTGAGTCAGGAAACAATTTAAACATTTTTAAAGAAGAAATAATAACTACAAAAGGAAATAGCTTTTATAAATACATTAATCATAATCGACGTTTAACATCAAACCAAAACTATAATAAGTGTTCCCAAATTATACAGTTTTATTTAAAAAAACAGTGTAGTTAAATTTTCACACGAGAGGGCTAGTTCAAATCCCCATTTCTTCTTTCCGAAATTTGGTTATTGTAGAGGTCAATGTTGGCACAGGGACATTAGGATCATATGTTTTCTGAAACTGGATAAAAAATTTATTTATGATTTTTTCATAAAAATCTGTGACAATCAAAGCTAGCAGTAATCAAAACTTGATTGTTTCAATTTTTTATAGCTATAATAGGAACAAAATTCTCACCTCACAGCATGACTTTCGCTTTATTACATGATATGCCAATTAGTAATTTCTGAAAGTGACAGAATTCGGAATGTATATAATAAGAGCAGTCAAAAATGTTCTATAAATTAAAACTCAAATCATCAAGCTCCAAATTTCAAATTCCAACTATGTAATTTTAAATATGGTTTTCTGAAGTAAAAATAATTGTGCACTTACAAATAGTTTAAATGATTATTTGTAAGTACACAATTATTATATATCTATATATCTATATCTATACAGATGCTTGTTTATATATATATATATATATATATATATATATATATATATATATATATATATATATATATATGCTTGTTTTAGACTCAACTACTTTCCAATCTCCTGGAAAACTGCACTTATTCTACCAATTCCTAAACCCAATACAGATCAAACTATACCTGAAAATTGTAGACCTATTAGTTTGTTACCAAACTTTTCCAAAATTTTTGAAAGAGCAATTTTAACCAGGGTTAATAAATTTGTTAATCAAAATAATATTCTTCCTAGTAATCAATTTGGTTTTAGATACAACCAAACTCTTCAACTACTCATCAATTGCTACGCTTAACAGACTATAATGCCACTAGTTTCCAAAACTTACGACATACCCTTGCTATATTTCAAGATGTTAAAAAAGCATTCGATAAAATCTGTCATGATGGGCTACTTTTTAAATTGGGAAATTTTCCAAATTAAAAGAATAGAATAAAATCCTTTCTAGTTAATAGAAGATTCAATGTACAAATAAATAACACTATTTCAACTGATCACAATACACAAGCTAGACTTCCCCAACGATCTCCTCTATCACCTACACTTTTCAATGTTTTTATTACTGATATGCTTTATCTCTTACATTCAGACATTGCCCTATTTGTGGATGACTGCCATATTTACAACTCTTAGCGATCTTCTTCTAGGAAGAGATAATCTCCAAGATGTCGTAAATCTCCTCATTTCGTGGCTCAATGATTGGCAAATAAAAATAAATCATGAAAAATCACAAGCTAAAATCTTCTCCTTAACACGATTCTTCCTACTTATTCCCTAATAATTAATAATCATGCAGTTAAATGGCTTCAAAATGACACTCCAGTAAAATATCTTAGACTTCAAATAGACACTAAACTAACCTGGAAGAAACCATATAACATCAATAGCTAATAAAACACTCATAAAAATTTTAAAATTGTATCCATTCATAAATATAAAATCTAAATTATCAATAGAGTCAGCATTAATAATATTCAAACGACCTTCACTTACCTACGCCTGCCCAATATGGGGAGGTTCCGCTAAAAGCAACCTTCGGAAACTGGACGTACTAGAAAACAAATTCTTAAGAGAAGCTCTAAAAGCACCATGGTATAGCATAAATTGCCAAATTTTAAAAGAATTATCTATAGGACCTCTAAAAACTTGGATTCTCAAACTTTTTTCCTGTTTCTACTCTTCTCTTTCATCTTGCCCAGCCTCTCGCCTGTACACTCTAAGTAAATCAGTCAATCCTTTTCCACGAATCAAATAAAGATATTCTAAAGACCTACTACATCTTCCGTAATTAGTTGTTAAAAAAGGTTCAAAATGTCTGTGTACTCAAAATATTTATGTATTTTTCTGAAGGACCCTTCCTGGATATCCTTAGCAGAAGTTATTTCCAAACTATTATTTTCATACAGTGTTCGTGTACATTGAAATATAGTTCAAAAACGTTATGTGAATTATGTAACCTCAAACACCTTGAAAGACATATCTTGTCGAACAAGGATAATAAAACAATTTTAAAAAAATGAATGAGATGAGAGTAGGTCTCGCCAAAGAAGGTTGGTCAACATTACCATTATAAACGTCTGAAATACCATGCCCTCTGCGTTCACAAATGCGATCTAGCAGGAAACGCAGAGAAAGTAATGTGAATTAATAAGGTCGTTATAGGCTCCAGTTACGTCTCAACCTCAATGGGTTGGTAAGTATTGACAATCAACCACCAGTACGTCACAAATGATGATTATTGTCACAATGTAAAAATCGATCGTCACAACTGGAAGACATGTAACTGTAGGTGAGAGAGGTGGTTGAAAGGGAGAGAGATGTGATATTTTTTTCAATAGTACCGATCAAAGCAGCCGGCCGCTAGAATTCTCCATGCAGTGACAGTACTCGACCCAGATATCTGACTTAGTGTCTATTAATATTGCCATCGTCATGACACGAACCTAGATCATCCCGGTCAGTGACACTACATTGCAGTGATATTAATTAATGCCCCGAGCCACCTCTCCCAGCCAGCAGTTAAATATATCTAAGTCGATATATTATATAGATAGATAGATTTATTAGAACTGCAAATCAGAGTTGCCAGATGCTTCGTACAAAGATCCGCCGTTGGATGGATGTAAATCCGCCCAATTCCGCACAATAAGAAAAAATCAACATTTCAATTTGAATTTTGTAGGCATTTTGAATTTGCATTAAAATAATTCTATTAGAAGCTTTTTTTTGAGATAGTGCCCCTATGAAATGCTTGATTAGTTTTATTAACAGCAGTTTGTGAATTTTGTAATTAATTTTTATTTTTTATTTAAATTGTATTATTGTAAAAATACTGTCAGTTATAAAATAATTTCCCCCCCTTCACATTTTCACTCCTACCTTTTAAATATCCACGCATACAAATATTATCACAGAAGTGGTTGCAGATGTATGTTTCATGCTTAATCCTCCTGACTTAACGGAATATACTGGCAGTGAAACTGTACTTTAAAAAAACAACTAATTTTAAATTGTGTGTTCTAAAATTAACTCCAAGAACTGCCGATGTTATATAATATATGCTCATGTTGTGCACGACAAATGAATATGACTTTTAGAACACACCTTGTACTAGAGATCTAAAAACTAACATTACTCCCTTTTCAAAGTAAATTTGATCAAATTAACAAATAATTAATAAAAATCTCGTATAATGTAAAAAAGTCAAATTCACTGTCAATGTTGTGGTTGTTTTTTGAAAATTTCTTCGTAATATGAGAATCCGCCCAAAATCGCACATGTTTTGATGCATTTCCGCCCATTGGGCGGTATTTCGCGAAATCAATTTTTGTCCCGCGAGAGAGAGCCGTTTTCCAGCCCAAAAAGCGGAATTCCGCCCAATCTGGCAACCCTGCTGCAAATGGGTATGACCCGGTGGCAGTAAAGTGACAATAATTGCAAAAATTACAACACTTACATTAATAATAATAATAATAATAATAATAATAATAATAATAATAATAATAATAAAAATATTAATAATAATAATAATAATAATAATAATAATAATAATAATAATAATAATAATAATAATAATAATAATAATAATAATAATAATAATAATAATAATAATAATAATAATAATAATAATAATACCGTACAATACAGTACAAGACGAAAAGCAGCGTTGAAAAGAGCATTGATCGCGTTCACCGCACTTCACTTCACTACACTTCACTACACTACACTTTTTTGCTTTGAATTACACTGACCATCACTTCACAGCACTACACCGCACTACACAACACTTACTCATTTAATATCAGGTACTGTTATCTTGTTCTAACTTATCTCTAAAACTTCGGACACTGAGAGGAAAAGCTTTGAAAACTGCCGCAGGTAAACTGTTCCAATCTCTAATTGTTCTGTTACAAAAGGAAAACTTCCCAAGATCTGAATTTTGTTTCCTTGCTCTAATTTTGTGAGTGTGATCGCTTCGGCCGAAATAATTTGGTTTTTCTAGTCTAATCTGAATTTCCTTCCAAGCTGGTTGACCTACGTACGATTTATAAAGAGCGCAAAGCCTCGCCTTTGTTCTTCTCGTTTCTAGAGGTTCCCATGACTTTTTTGTTACGTTACGTCTATAGGTAAACTTATTCGCTTTTCTCTGTATTCTATCTAGATTTTTCCGGTGCGCCTTTCTGTATGGATCCCAACACGCAACTCCGTATTCCATGAGAGTATATTCCGTATTCCAGATTCCGTATTCCTTCCATATTCTATATATATATATATATATATATATATATATATATATATATATATATATACCCGTGTGAGGTTTCTGGTCCTCCATCGGGCGCCTCCCCAGGTGGCGGATAGGGGAAAGCCTCCCAGATATGGGTGGTACCGGGGAAATGAAATACCCGGGGCGGACCAAAACAGAAGCTGCGTCTGATTCAGAGTGAACGGCAGCAAACTCTGGGACTTACAATCTCAGTTTTAACCTTGGAATGGATACTAATCCTTTCCCCAAAACAAATCTCAAATAACGCATGATGAAAATCTCTCTAAATAGAACTACTCCAGGAGGTACCTTAGACAGGGAATCCTCCGTCGCAAAGAGCGACGCAATCGGGCCATCGGATTCTGGAGAGCCCGAATCAACATGCAACCAGCCAAAGCTCCAGAAGACACCAACGCTCAAACTCCAAACAAAAAGAGTATGCTTCTTTGGAACATTAAATATTAACTCACTGTTGAAGACGGGAAAACTGAAACAACTAATCAAGGTACTTGACGAATACAAGATTCTAATCCTGGCCCTCCAAGAAACAAGATGCACAGACGAAAATATAATGGAATCAGAAGGATATAGAATCTTCAAAGGTAAAAGAGGCTTAAACCCTATGGGAAAAGGCATACCTCACCTAGGAAATGGATTTATCGTGAACAAGAAGATAATTAACTCTATAATAGACTTCTACTCACCAAATGAACGACTTGCAATCATGACACTACGATGTGCGAATAAAACCTACACTATAATAAACTGCCACGCTCCCATAAACAAAGACAACCAAAAGAACCCGGAAAAAGTTGAGAAATACTGGGAGGCTCTAGAACATGAACTCTCAAAAATACCCCCAAAAAATATTAAGATTCTACTAGGCGACTTCAACGCACAGATTGGAAAGGAGAGAAAATACAAAAGGACAGTAGGAGAGTACCCTGCTCACAAAAGAACCAACAAAAACGGAGAAAGACTGATAGAGTTGTGCAGGGGAGTTAACCTTAAATTAATGTCAACAAATTTTAAACACTTACCCAGAAAACAAAAAACGTGGAAATCACCAAACCAAAGCCTGGGAGAATTCCAGATTGATCATGTCGCCATATCATTCGATAATCAGAAAGAAATCATGAATGTGAAAGTAAGAAAAAGCGCAAACATAGAAACAGACCACTACTTAACGACTCTAAAAGTAAAATTTATTCCCCAAAAAAAGAAACCAAACAAAGAGTTCAAAATACAGAGGATCAACACAGAAGTACTAAAGCTAAAGAAACAAGAATTCCAGGAAAAACTTAACATAGAATCAGAAGAATGGGAGGAAATCAAGACAAAAATAGTCAAGACGTCAATGGAAATAGCCCCGCTCAAGAGACAAAGAAAACACAGGTGGTGGAATAACCAATGCGAAGAGGCCCTTGAACTTAGGAGTAAAACCTGGAAAAAATGGCACTCAACCAAAAACAACGAAGACTATATCTTATTCAAAGAACAAAGATCACAGACAGCGAAAATTATAAGAACAAACAAGAGGAATTTTGACAAGAACCAACTACAACAAATAGATGAAGACTTTAAAAAGAACAACACAAGAACATTCTATAAAACTTTTAAACAAAACCTCCAGGGATATCGACCACCAAACTTATGTTTCAAAAATGAAGAAGGAAAAATAGCACTGAATAATCAAGAAAATTGCAAACTATTAGCGACATACTTCAAAAAACTATTAAACTGTGAGGAGCCAAAAGTGAGATTCCCAAAACTAAATCCGAAGCATAAATTCGAAAACTCCAAACCACCGAACATAACAGAAATCCAACAGATTATTAAAGAACTAAAAAATGATAAAGCCCCAGGAGAGGACTCTATAGTAGCAGAAATGTGGAAAAACGTAGATACCAAGACAGTCCAAAGTCTACATAAAATAATACAAAAGATTTGGGAAACGGAAGAAATACCAGAAGATTGGAAAACAGCTATAATCCATCCAATACACAAAAAAGGAGAGAAAACAGATGCCAACAACTATAGAGGAATCTCATTACTATCAGTAACATACAAGATCCTATCCAAAGCATTACAAAACAGACTAGAGGTCCAACTGAACCCACAATTAGGTGACTACCAGGGAGGATTCAGGAAAGGAAGATCCTGCGCCGAACAGATACTAAACCTGAAACTCATAATAAGGTACAGGAGACTAAGGGCCAAAGACATACATGTGACATTCGTGGACTTCAAAAAAGCATACGACTCCATAGATAGAGAGACTATTCAATACCCTGGAAGAATTCGGAGCCGATGACAAATCAATTGCAATAACAAGACAAACCCTAACAAACACAAAGTCAAAGGTAAAATTTATGGGAGAGGTCTCAGAACCCTTTGAGATCAAAACGGGAGTGAGACAGGGAGATGGGCTCTCCCCACTACTCTTCAACTGCGTGCTGGAGAAGGTAATGAGAGAATGGAGGAAGAGAATGGAGGAAGAAGGAATTCCCAAAATAAAAATAGGAAGAAAGAAGGATAACCTTGAAATTGACTGTCTAGCCTTTGCGGACGACCTGGCCTTGCTAGCAGAAAACATGGAAGACGCCAGAAGACAAATCAATATACTGAAAGAGACAGCAGAGAGGGCAGGATTGCAAATATCATATGAAAAGACAGAATATTTGACAAACAGAAAAGATGCACCAAGACAGATCACAACAAAATATGGTAAAATCAAGAGGGTCAACAAATTCAAATACCTGGGAGAATTAATCCAACCAAATGCCCTGGACAAAGAAGCAGTCCTTACAAG
This sequence comes from Gryllus longicercus, assembly GCA_038098605.1. Taxonomy (NCBI): domain Eukaryota; kingdom Metazoa; phylum Arthropoda; class Insecta; order Orthoptera; family Gryllidae; genus Gryllus; species Gryllus longicercus. The sequence continues at coordinate 4,816,319 of JAZDUA010000069.1, read as the reverse complement.
AGCAAGAAAGATGGAACTGGCATTCCAATTGACAAAAAATATATATAATAAAAAGTCCATATCCATTAACGCAAAACTAAGACATTACAATACAGTTATTAAGCCTGAAGGCCTTTATGCCTCAGAATGCCTTACACTGAACACAGCCAGACAAATAGAGGAGATAGAAAAAAAGGAGAGAAAAATTATACGGAAAATCCTGGGACCAAAATATGAAGATGGAAAATGGAAACTGCGAAGCAACAAAGAGATCTACCAAAAAACAGAAAAAATAACAGACACAATGAGAAGAAGAAGAGTAACCTTCTACGGACATATTAAAAGAATGGACGAAGGAAGATTGACAAAGAGAATATTCAACTACTTCGATAGAAACCCCAAAACACAGATGACATGGATCAAGGAGGTCAAGAAAGACATGGAAGAAATGGGAATAGATGGAGAAGAGGTGGAGAGAAGAGAAGAATTCAGAAAAAAGATCAGAGGATTCCAGGGTTTCCAAGAAAAGGCAAAGAAGAAAACAGGAGCGAAATGGACAGAAGAGAGAAAGAAACAGCATGGAGAAAGAATGAAAGAGTACTGGAAGGAAAGAAAAAAGAGAGAAAATCAATCATGAGAAGTTATTTCACGTGGTCCATAGTAGGCCAAAATCGAAGGAAGATATATATATATATATATATATATATATATATATATATATATATATATATATATATATATTATATCGACTTAGATATATTTTATATATATTACATATATTTTATATATATTGTGACATACCTGGTGATGCCGGGTATTTTCACTGCAAGAAATTACTAAAGGAGGGTATCTTTTCCGTGAATGGGTCCCTACGATAAGTTGGTATAGCATTAGGAAAGTTAATTAATAAATGAAGTACAATCATGAACAGCATTTATTCACAAACCAGATTTGTTAATTACGTGATCTAACAACATTTATACACTCTGCCTTGGTACCAAGATTAAGTGTAATACATATTATCATACCTTCGGGGCCCCGACCAATACCTTCGATGCTTGGAGCACGGCTCGTGTCGGCAGGGGTCGCCGACCTTCGCAGCAGCTGGGCGTCGTCGGCGGCTGATGGCGTGGCGATCGCCTCGGCTGGTGACCTTGCGAATCCTTCCTAATTCGGCTCCTGGTACCTCGGTGTTGCACCACACTCTGATTATCTTCCGTCGCTGGATTTAATCACTTAACCCACGGCTACTACACGTGCAGGCTTCAGTTCCGCACCACACAATTCCGGTGTTATTCTTACCGCGATAAATAATACAAGCGCGATCGATTGTTCTCTCGTCGCTGATCTCTCATCCTAATAACATTCTCGATCTCTACTTTACGTATCTATTGTTTTACGGTTGCTACTACTTTACAAAATACACCGCATGTTCCCTTTGTCCATGCACTCACGGCGAGCTCTTCGCCACACATCCGTACCTACCGGCCACTTCTCCGCGACTCTCCTAACGGCTGAAATCTTCGCCGTTCGCTGCCCAGTTCGTTACCGACATTCTCACGCTGTCCTCGCGGCGGCGGCAACGGCGGCGGTAGCGACCGTTGCTAGTTCCCATCGTTGTTCGCCGCGCTTGTCGTACGTACCGCGCAGTCCAAAATATATACTGATTACTTACGCTAATGTTCTAATTAGTGTAAGGAAACACATTATGTGTTTCAATATATATATATATTTAATAGGTAATTATTACAAACAAATTAGATTACTTGATCCTATGTGGCTAGGCCGAAGGCCTTTGAGCCATTACAATACCTACATCCTTTCGCGTTCTAATTTTCGAATTCTGGTATTCACCCCAAATGGTCTCTCCATCGCATCAAAGCCGCGGAAAAGAGACCATGAGGTACGGCTCAGGAAAAAACCCCTGAGGGGGGAAAACCTGCCGTCAGAAGCCGAGTACATTCTAATCTAACCGATGTTTATTTTAACTATTTATTTTCTGGCGTGGGCGTCCCGCCGTCTCCTTCCAGTGCTTGGCCTCCTCAGCACCTGAAATCAAACAGCGCCACAGAAGATCGTCCGCACCAACGCCTCTGCCCTTACATTTTCGATCCCCCCTTCCCTTCACCCCCTAATGTGCTTATTACTATGCCAGTTTTATTTTATTTATTGCGTCCTTTAGTCTACGCGTCCTTGCGTCCTTTAGTCTACGCTGCATCCACCCCCCAACCCTGAACCAAGCGTATCCCCCTCTTGCGTCCTTTCCGAGAGTATGTACGTAACTTTCGCAACCCCATAATGGATTTGAGCTACCAACGAACGTTTTTCAGCCGTTGCTGCCCAGATCTCTTGCCTTTTTATATCCGCAAGTCTATTGGAAATCAGCCTTTCTATCTCACGAGTTCCCCTATCTCCCACCATTTCCGGAGAGACGTCTCTCAAGCCTGCGCGGTCAAGTAGCCGTTTAATTTTGTACGCCCAGTAGCGATGGTCGCTTCCCTGCCATTGCACTCTAAAGCACCTATGTATAAGTGAGTCGGCCTGTTCATCTGCTAATTTAATCCAGAGTTTAATAGGTTTCATTTTAAAATCTCTCCAAATTCCTATACTACCGACCTCTCTTAAGACTCCGGCATTTGCTGCGCACCTGAAAACTCCTAGAATTTATTATATATATATATATATATATATATATATATATATATATATATATATATATATATATAAAAGAAAGTCGTGTTAGTTACACCACTTACAACTCAAGAACTGCAGAACAGATTTGGCTGAAAATTGGTAGGGAGGTAGCTTAGAGCCAGGAGACGGACATAGGATACTTTTTATCCCGTTCGACAGCGTTCCCGTGTGACTTGACATGAAACGTCAGTCACTATAAAACGTGGTATAACAAAAAAGAATCAGACTTGGAATAACAAAACGCAAATGACAGCTATTCAGTCTGACGTAAAATGACAGCTATGTAATGACGTATGGATGACAATTTGATATTTGTAAGAAATCAATATTAAAACTTTTTCTATTAAATAAATAATTAACAAGTGGATTGAAGTGAAGTGAAGTTTAATTAATAATGCCGCGACCAAGACGATCGAATCTTTCCCGACAAAGCCGTAATGCAAGAAGAATACAAAATACTGCAAATGAAAGGACTGAAGAAGAACAAGAAATTGCACGTGAACAGCGCCGTGATAGTATGGCTCGACTTCGTGCTTCTCAATCACGAGAGCAAAGTGAAGCAGCCCGTGAAACAGCTCGGTTGGCAATGCAGAATCGTCGAGCGAACAACAGAAGGCAACAAATAGATAATTTGCGACGCAGAACAAGATATTTAGCTGATTTGAATCGAGCAGCGTTTCGATACGATTGCAGCAATGATTACAGCTTGCATCCTAGCGTTTGCATTGGGCAAATGGACGTTGTTTGCGAGTATTGTGGTGCATTAAAGTTTTCCGGAGAAACGCCTGGATTATGCTGCCTTAATGGTAAAGTGAAATTGCCAGTGTTGACTCCGCCACATGAGCCATTGTATTCATTGCTTTGTGGCGCAACACAAGAATCACGCCACTTTCTTGCAAATACTCGAAAATACAATAGTTGTTTCCAAATGACGTCATTTGGGGCAGACATTATCGAAGAAGGAGGATTTAATCTGACATTTAAGGTATTTATTTTTGTATTTACATAGAATGTAGTTAAAGAATAACTTAATTTATCTATTGGTATGTATTATATTTGCTAATACTGAACTCTACTCTCCCACAGAAAAAGTGTTTATAACCCAGTTAATACTGTCTGGTTTTTATTTTGTAGATACAAGGACAGATTCACCATCGAATTGGATCATTACTACCTTTCGAAGATACACAGAATAATTTTTTACAAATATATTTCATGGGCAACATGGAAGAACAACTTGATCGACGCCTAGGGATCAATGCAGGAATGAAGCGAGCAATTATTCAAGACTTGCAGTGTCTGCTTCATGAACATCATGCGTTGGTCAGGTTGTTTAAGAGTGCATTAGAGCGCATGCCAAATGATGACTATAAAGTTGTCATCAAAGCAGATAAACGACCATCTGGAACACACGAACGCACATTTAATGCTCCAACAGTAGACGAAGTTGCCATCCTGATTGTTGGTGAACAATTGGAAAAACGCGATATTGTGCTTACACGTCGCGATACTGGGCAACTGCAACAAATATCTGAAACTCATCGATCATATGACGCATTGCAATACCCACTGATGTTTTGGCAAGGAGAAGATGGATATTATTTTAATATTAAAATGATAAATCCATTGAATGGTAAAGTATCAGTATCTTAATAATGGTTAATGTCTGTATTATTTGTCTTTGAAATGGTTAATTATCAAATTTTTAATTTCAGGTGAAGAAACTACAAAGAAAGTTAGCTCAATGAATTATTATGCATATCGTTTGATGATTCGTCAAAATGCTGACAACTATTTGCTGCGGTTTCGTCGATTGTTTCAGCAGTATTGTGTTGACATGTATGTAAAAATAGAAACGGAACGTTTAACATTTATTAGGTTGAACCAAGCCAAACTGCGTTCTGAGGAGTACATCCATTTACGTGATGCAGTTAGTACTGAAGGAAATGCAGCTAATATTGGTCGATTAACTATTCTGCCGGCGACGTACATTGGTAGCCCACGTCATATGCATGAATATGCACAAGATGCAATGACATATGTTCGTCATTACGGCCGGCCAGATCTCTTTATTACTTTTACCTGTAATCCAAAATGGATAGAAATTACTCAATTGCTGCTTCCCGGACAAACATCAAATGATAGACACGACATCACAGCACGTATATTCAGGCAAAAAATTCGGTCCCTGATGAACTTTATTGTTAAACAACGCGTCTTTGGAGATACTCGATGCTGGATGTATTCAATCGAATGGCAAAAGCGAGGCCTGCCGCACGCACACATTCTTATTTGGTTAGTGGAAAGAATTCAGCCTGACCAAATAGATGATATCATATGTGCCGAGATTCCTGATCATGAAGTCGATCCAGACCTACATGATGTTGTTACTACTAATATGATTCATGGACCGTGTGGTGCCATCAATCCCCAATCACCTTGCATGGTCGATGGAAAGTGCTCTAAACGATATCCACGGAAATTAACGGCGGAGACTGTCACTGGCAACGATGGGTATCCGCTGTATCGGCGTCGATCACCAGATGACAACGGTCGAACTGTCACAACGAAAGTGAAAAGAATGGATTTCGTTGTCGACAACAGTTGGATTGTTCCATATTCGCCACTTATTTCTAAAACGTTCAAGACACATTGCAACGTTGAATACTGCAATTCAGTTAAGTCCATAAAATATATTTGCAAATATGTCACGAAAGGCAGTGATATGGCGGTTTTGGGATTGCAATCCTCAAATACCAACGATGAAATTTCCCGCTATCAAGTTGGTCGTTATGTGAACTGTAATGAAGCGATTTGGCGTATATTCGCATTTCCAATTCACGAACGTCATCCTACTGTTATACATTTGGCGGTGCATCTGGAGAATGGTCAACGAGTATATTTCACGGCTTCGAATGCTACGCAACGTGCTGAAACACCTCCAGCAACTACATTGACCAGTTTTTTTGCAATCTGCCAAAGCGATCAGTTTGCACGAACTTTGCTTTACTCGGAGATGCCACGTTATTATACTTGGAATGCTTCATCCAAGAATTTTCAAAGACGGAAGCAAGGTGATGCGGTTCCTGGGTATCCAGATGTGCGTTCTACTGATGCTCTTGGTCGTATGTATACAGTTCATCCAAAGAATGATGAATGTTTCTATTTGCGGTTGTTGCTGGTAAATGTGCGTGGGCCAACTTCATTTGAGACACTACGAACTGTTAATGGTGTAATATTCCCAACATATCGTGCTGCATGTGAAGAATTGAACTTATTAGAAAACGATACCCATTGGGATACGACAATCGCTGAAGCCATTATCTCTGCATCTCCAAGTCAGATACGCACATTATTCGCTATCATAATTTCAACATGTTTTCCATCAAACCCATGTAACCTGTGGCACAAATACAAGGATAGTATGTCAGAAGATATTTTACATCAAAGTCGTGTCAGTTCCAGAAATCACGATATTGAGATGAATGAGGAGATACATAATCGTGCTTTACTCTTGATCGAAGATATGTGTTACCTCATGTGCGGTAATTTATTAATCAGGTTAGGAATGCCAGCGCCAAATCGTGAAATGAATGACGCATTTAATCGAGAATTGGAACGGGAACGTGAATATGATCACCAGGAATTAGATTTAGTAGTTCAAAGGAATGTACCCCTGTTGAATTACCAACAAAAGGAAGTTTATGATACTTTAATGAAGGCAATCGCTGATGAAAATGGTGGTTTATATTTCCTAGATGCCCCTGGTGGAACTGGCAAGACATTCCTTATGTCATTAGTTTTAGCAACTGTTCGGGCGAGATCCAACATAGCGGTTGCAGTTGCTTCTTCTGGAATAGCAGCCACATTGTTAGAAGGATGCCATACGGCTCATTCAGCATTCAAATTACCGTTAAATCTTCAAACTATTGAAGAACCAACGTGTAATATTGCAAAACACTCAGCAATGGCCAAAGTTTTAGCGGCATCGAAAATCATCATCTGTGACGAATGCACAATGGCGCATAAACGTGCATTAGAAGCACTTAACCGAACATTAAAAGATTTACGCAATGACTCGAGATGTTTTGGAGGAGCAATGATTTTACTGTCTGGCGATTTCCGCCAAATACTGCCAGTAATTCCAAGATCTACGGCTGCCGATGAAATAAACGCTTGCCTCAAATCGTCAAATCTATGGCGCTATGTGAAGAAACTGCAGCTGACAACAAACATGAGAGTTACATTGCTTAATGATACATCTGCTGAAGATTTCTCGAAGCAATTGCTGACTATCGGTAATGGTCAAGTACCTGTCGATGAATCGAGCGGATTAATATCATTTCCAAATAATTTCTGTAATTTTGTCTCATCAAAAGACGAACTTATCAACAATGTATTTCCAAATATTATTTCTAACTACAAAAATAATGAATGGTTGAGTGAGCGAGCAATTTTAGCGGCTAAGAATAAAGATGTAGATGACCTGAACTACATAATTCAAAATAAGATCATTGGAACAATGCATTCATTCAAATCTATTGACTGCGTCACAAATGGAGATGAAGCCACCAACTATCCAATTGAATTTTTAAACTCTTTGGACGTGCCTGGCTTACCACCGCACAATTTACGCCTAAAGGTTGGCTCCGAAGTAATCATGCTTCGAAACATAAACCAACCAAAACTGTGCAACGGTACGCGTTTGGTGGTTAGTAAATTGATGAACAATGTAATTGTCGATGGCGCTATGATAATGATAGGACGATAATGATAGGAAAATTCAAAGGTGAGTAAGTTCTCATTCCGAGGATCCCGATGATCCCAACCGATATTACGTTTGAATTTAAAAGACTTCAATTTCCGATACGTCTTGCATTTGCCATGACCATCAACAAATCACAAGGCCAATCCTTAAAAGTTTGTGGTTTAAATCTAGAACATTCATGTTTTTCCCATGGTCAATTATACGTGGCATGTTTACGGGTCGGAAGACCATCTGCGTTGTTTGTTTTTGCGCCTGATAATAAAACAAAAAATGTCGTGTATCACAAGGTACTTAAGTGAAGAGCAACCTATGTACTAAAATACAGAAATAATAATGAATGATTAATGTAGTTATTTAATTTTTTTTGTATTTTTTCCAATAAAAAAAAACACAATCTGCTTATTTATTGCCATTAAGGCGGAACAAAGTTCGCCGGGTCAGCTAGTATATATATATATATTAATATATATATATATATATATATATATATATATATATATATATATATATATATATATTAAAACGCGGAGCGTTTCTATATGTAATTAGAAACACAGAGCACAATAATATAATTACAGCTAATTTTGAACTGCGCGGCATAAGCAGCAGGTGCGACGACCGGCGATGGGGGGACTGTGAACGAGTCCGCCGCCGTGAGCAGCGAGAAGGGGCGAGAATTCGGCCGTTACCAGTCGGGAGCGGCAGTTGAGAGTCGACCGTTGGTTGCGGACAGTGTAAGACGATGTCAGCGACGAAGGAGAAAAAACTCAGTGTAATGTTCATAGAAACGTGTATCAAAGGCCGGTAAATGGAATGTTGGTAGAGGTCGGCATGCAGAAACTACAGATTGTATCCGTGACATCAAACGTAGTGGAAATTGTAATAAAACTGTGCATGGTGTAATTGACGCCGGCGTGAGTAGTGACCACGTGCTCCGTAATTACAATAGGGAAGTGGAAAAGAACTGATGAAAGGCGTGGCGACATAATTAAAAACACATCGCTAGGGCGAAGTGGACATAATCAAGAGGCCGTGAGTGCGTGAGCGGAGCTGCACATCAAAACAACCAGCGTCGAAGCCGAGGAATTCGCATCGCCGCCGCCGCGGGCCGACCAGGCGCGTGTTTGCATCATCAACCGCCCGGGGCACCGGGCTGCGGTGAAGGTCATCGGCTGCCGCCGCCGTTGGCGACAATCCGTGACAAACGAGGTATTCATGGGGCCCCAGGTATGATGAAATCAAATTGTACACCGAATCTTGGTACCAAGACGGAGAGTAATCATATGTTTGATCATGTATATAACATGTTGGTTCATGAATAAATTGTATTTGTGTTTTGGAGAACTTTTTACTTTGATTTACCAATGAAATGTCGATTCCTTCAAGGGACCCATTCACGAGTAAGACACCCGTCCGTTATAACTTTTATTTGCAGTGGAAAGTACCGGCAATCAGGTACGTCACAATATATATATATATATATATATATATATATATATATATATATATATATATATATATATATTAGCATCCGAACTCACTGTTTTGCATTCAATCCCAGTATTGGGCATTTTTTAATTATTAAAATCTGTAACCATCCCGTCGTGCCTCTATCTGTATTGTAATTAATATATTATTTATTTTACCTGATATTCAAAATCTCTAATTAAATTTTAATACTAATTATTCCAGCCCGAGCTTTATTGGGACTGGAATATTTGAATTAGGATCGTGAGACTGAAGTCGCTCCTGTGCAGCGTAGGGAAATTATATTTATCATTATTTTCTTTGTTTTTTTTGTGATGGGAGGGGAATTAACCTTTCTTTATCTACAAACAAAGAAACAACATAGACATCATTAAAATATGTTCTACCGTGACCAATGGTACCGTTAATTAATTCGGCGGTTGCCATTTTCAGTGCCGTCGCCACTTTCCTGTGTGACGCTGCCGATAAAAATCAACACAAAACAAGAAATACCCTTTAACACAATAACAGTGAATAAAATTTCACATTCACACTTGATACAAAAAAAATATTTACACAATTCCCATTCATACTGTGCACGTTATTTGTTTGATGGCCATCCAAGTTCTTTCAGAGTGTTTACCAACTCTATTACAGTGCTTGACCTTCTCATTAGTATATTAACATACATTAATATACATAATATATCCGTAAATTATGTGTTCCGTATGTTCTGCGCAGGGTAATACTTGGGGCTGTCCACTTTCCTGAATATAATGATGTTGCCGTCAGCGCGTGAATTCGCTCCATCCACCATTTCACCATACTGTAACGTACTAGCGAGCGAATATCGTGGCAGCTATTTGGGGACGCGTGGTAAGGGATTAGTAGCAAGAAATCGCCTCGCCACAGGAGGGAGAGCCATTAACGGACTTACTGCGAGGTCGCTAACGGTAGGGTAAGGTGAAGTGAATTCCGGAATGCGAGGTGGCATTTGAGAAGTTGAGAAACGCTCTATGTCACGAACACGTCCTTCACGCGCCCAATTTTAATAAGAACTCTATCGTGCAGTGTGATGCGTCATATAGATGTATTGGATCATTTTGGCACAGTATAACGACAGAGGAGAAGAAAAACAGGTGTTATACTTAAACTTAAGTCGAAAATTCACGGATACACATTGCGATGCACGATCGAATTAGAGTGTACTGCAATTATCTGGGTATCTGGGCATTGCAGAAGTTAAAGTATTATTTAGATGGAAACGCCAAAATGAAGGTGGAAACTGATCACAGTCCATTGGTATGGTTAAACAATTGCTCAAGTAAAAATCCTAGATTAATGCGTTTGTCACTTTTAATTCAAGTTTACAATCTTGAAATTATTCACAAGAAAGGGAAAGATCATGTTAATGCAGATGCCTTAAGCAGAACGTTTTATTGATACACTGGAACCTGAACTGAACTGAGAATGTGGAGGGCTACACTGAGTCGGATCACTTGTTTGTATTGTATCAAATCTGGACAAAAATTATTGAATATATGTAACAATATTTTTGAAAAGTGTATTGTTTGTGAATTTTGTGTGTTTTTTGTGTTATGTGCAATTTTGGGGATCTAATGCAGCTCTTATGGCACAGAACGTTCATGGTGAGTTGTAAAATAGTTTGTTGTGGATGGATTAATAGAGTTTAATAATTAATTGATTGTGTAGACAAGACTTGTATATAATTGTAAATAGTAAGGCAAATTTTAAAATGTTGAACATAATGTAAGTTAGGAAAAATTAGGCTTTTAGAGAATTTAGTTTTTGTATATATAAATTGTGCATATGTAACAATACGCCCTACATATGTAACAATATGTAGGGTAAGGGAGGTTCGCTAGAATGTAAAACATAGGGCAGGTTAAGTTCATACTTCTGCCAAGTTCACGAATTAGTAACAGGAAATCACCTCGCCACAAGAGGGAAAGAAAGGTTTTTCCTAAAAGCCAGCACGCGGCAAAGGAAGACACGAGGCTTTGGGGTCCTCCGGTCTTAAGGAACGGAGACCTACACCTCATGGCAACCAAAGGGTGCTGCGGGGGCGGCGTGACGTAGTAGGTCACGTGAGCCTCGAGTATATAAGGGAGTCCACAGAGCCAGTGGGTGAGTTCTGGAGAGGAGTTCTGGGAGAACCTCGTGCAGTTACACAAAAACTTGACGCCATGACGGCTCAGCGGCGACCAGGGCTCGCGAGGCAAGTCATGTGTTGACGAGCCTGTGAAGGACTTTGTGCCCTTGCGTGACTGCGGCCACGTGGGAGCGATGCTGTGTGCGTGCTCCGAGGTGAGGAGTGTTTGATTGCCACGACTCACGCCGATTCTCACTACGGACTTACGCCGGTACGGACTTTGTGTCCCAGTGTGGCATCCGGTCACGGAAGCTTGGCTTTGTGCGCGTGTAGGAGTGGCGAGTGCCACAATTGAAACCGATCATCAATAGGGTTGGGATCGCTCCTGCGATCAGGGGGCAGTAAGTCTATCAGAGCTAGGGTGTTAAGTGTAAATTCATTGTGAATATGTGTTGTGTTTTCTTTGTAAATAAGTATTTGTTATATGAAAGCTCTGTGTCTGTGTTTGCTGTGAGTATCCATGACGTCACAATATCACTCCGTCAGCTAGACTCGCCATTTCTATATTACCACACTTCCTATGCGTTTCTACGCAAAACCTACTAAATCCGTTGAATCCCAACAATCTAATTACTGAACTCAGTGCATACTCCAACACGCCTTCTCTCTGGTAACTAAGTTCACTCTCTCCGAAACACGAAAATTGCCAGCAAATGTTACACCATATTGTCGGCTCGGCATCTATCACACCTCTGTGTCTTCTCCAGTCAGTCTAGTCTTTCCATTGTGTTTTCAACAAAACAAAAACCCTGCCTTTCCTCTGTCACCGATATCTTTTGGAACATTTTATATTTTCGTTACATCTGTTCTGATTTGGCACTTTTCAGAGGATCTGGAAAATTCGCCGCTTTCCCCAACGTTTATTACCCTCTGGTTCACCTACTTTGCCGAAATTCGAACTTATTTCGAAAGCTACTTACATCAGTTGTAATGTTCAGTTGACTGTAATTCAATTGACTTTCCGTGTATCTTTCTGCCTATTTAAGTTCTTCTTCTAAATTTTTGTATCCCCCTTTCGAATTGCTTCCGAATGATTCTTAAAATGATTTATTATTCTTCCCTTAGATTTTTTTAGAAATAAACACTTTGTACTTCCACCCTTGCACCTTCGAGTGTTTCATTTTATTAAATACGTCAGTTTTTTTGTTACATTATTGTATCCTTTTATTAATCATTGTGATGAATCCAAATGGACCGTCACAATTGTAATATAGTATTAGTTAACTGAATATTTTGAATACCAAATTGAATGTTGGAAATTGGTATTAAAATATCTGATTATTAATGTTTTTACCTCCTCGCACTTAAAAAGGAACTTAAGAATAGAAAGCTATGTAATATTGCTCGAAGAAACGACAAAAAATCTTAGGCAGAAATACTCTTATTACAAGGCCATGCTAATGGAAAAGTGGATAAATTCAGTTACTGAATTTAGAAAAAATCTTCAAACATGTGGGGTGGCCAGCTTGCACGTTTTGCCTATTATGTGAGGCCTTGATTAAATAAGCTAATAAAAGTAAAGAAAAGCTATCTAATATGTTAAATAAAATAAGATAATATTTATTTCTATATAATACTGTTGGGGTCAACATAATTCCCAGGCTACGTTTGTACAGTATTAATGCTATTTAAGCAGCATGTAGTATGATGTTTTTTTGAACATCAGTACATCACCTGTTTCTGGCCCAAGAAATACCTCCTTCCTCTGCTAGATAGTGAAAGGAGCGTAGCGAAATTTGCGTGGTCAGGCGGAAGAGCGGGCCTGATGGCCCGAGTCTCGCCACGTAAAATAAGGCATTAATTCAATTTAATTCAATTCAATTAATTCAATACATATGTTCTTGATGAATATATTATGCCTTAATGACATGCCTATCTAAATTACCTAAATCTGACAACGAAAATTTCTTGCATCACCTTCAAGGAATGTAATAACTGATATTTGATTGATCCTGTATATCATTAGGTGGGTAGAATGGCTTGGTGGATTGACAACAGCTCTTTTTTAAATTTATTAAGAAGCAGTATTTAATTAGTTGCCATTTCGCCCAGACATGCTGGACCTCTTCAGAGTTTTATTTAGAAATATAGGTGTTGTGGTGCGTTATCGTTGGCATCTTTCATGAATTTGACTTTTGTTGGCAATGACAACCTTTACAATTATTTCATTTTATTTAGAAAGATAACTATTCAGAGTGAATATTAGAACCTCCGTAGTGTATGTATTTATTCCTTTGCCGATTGTTAGGTCACCATATGATAATTTAAGATGCTGCAAATATCATTGTTTTTTATGTTATGAATTGACAGTTGAAGTTCACAATTCTTCCACAAGGTTATAGTTTCTACTTTTAAATAAATGTGTATTCCTCATAACCAGAAATATCATGTTGACAATTTACTTTAGAGGTTAGAAACTATGTCACTCTAAATGGATTCTGGGAATATTCGATATTGAGAGAAAATCCACTCTCTTAGAGTGGTCATCTAATTAACTCGAATCGAAGGAGCCGAAATCTAATGCCGAGTGAATTATTTCACTCAAAAACCGAATGGATTCCATTTATTTCGTGAGATTCAATTTTTGCTCGAAGGATAAATGAAAATTCATGCGAATTGAGTTGAATTTCACTTCTGGAAGTTTAGAGAGCTTTCCATCTTGGCCCGTGTTCTTCGTCCAGTTTCCCCTTTTTTACAGACAAAACCTTGTCTTTTGTTTTGTCTCTGAGCAATGAACATAGATTCCACGGTTTCATCTACCAATCGTTGCTCTTTTGAAGAAAGTATTTAAAAAAGTAGTAAAAATCTCTTCCCTTGTAAGCGAGATTTTCAAAACCTTTTTTTCATTTTTTTAAATTTTTTTTATTCAGAGATTGCAACGCTCTAAGATACAAAGCATTACTGATCACCTGAATAATGCACAATTAAATTACGTGCGGCGGCATTCGGTTTTTGTTGGCCGCGTTCCGTCGCAGGACTCATTCCCTCCGGCGCCTCCCGGGAGAGAGCGCAGCCGCCGCCCCCGCCGCCTTCGCCACAAGCCGCGTACTCTCTGGAAGCAATTCAACGCCACGCGTAACCTCGTCGCTTTCACATGGACGTGACCAACGCGTCGCTACACGTCGCAGCTTGAGTTTCTTCAGAAGAGAGGCAACGATTCGCAAACTTAATATTTTAATTCACAATTATACACATTTTTATTTCAGAACATATTTTTCACTCCTTTCTATTACTAACTCGATTTCTTACCGTCTTAAAGAACATTGACTTTAATTTAAAGTATTTTTTGGTGGTACTGAGATCGATTTAACTTACTATCTTAAACTTTTTTTTTCCTGTTCTTCATTTGATGAGATGTCAATATATAAATAAAAAGGCGGCAGTAAACTAACTTAATATCACAAATCGTATAATATTAGTAATTTAATTAATTTATTAGAGTTAATTATCAACTGTGTCTGATGCACTTTGAATATCCGATAAATAAGTTCAAATCTGAATACAGATGTAAATTAGCGTTTTTCCCACGAATTGATATTTTTCACATGCACATAGTTTTGGCAACGCTGCGCTAACAACAGAGCGTTGCTTGCTTCTTGCTTGAATTGGACGTTTGCAAGTGATAGCTGAGATGTTGGAATCTCTGTTAGTATATATATATATATATATATATATATATATATATATATATATACTAACAGAGATACACTATATATATATATTGCGGCGTTATGGGATTATACAACCCCATAACACCACCGTTTCGTCTGCATGAACACCCACAGGCAGCGAGGAGAGCAGGCGTAAATTAGAGTACCTAAACGCGCAGCCTGGTATCCGTTGCCCGTACTAATCAAAGACGAACTAGCAAGCAACGTTTTTCCTGGTGAAGGGTTGAAAGAGGAGAAATACCCCCGCCACGGAGAATTTCCCCAGGCATCTCACAATAAATAGGCTGACGCGCAAGCGGAAGCTCTCTTTTCTTGCCACCACGCGTCGAGTAAGCAGCTCTTCTGATTGTCGCCGTTCGTCGGATAAGTAGCATTTGCATCACCGCTCGTCAACGGCAGCTTAGATATTGTTTGCCGCCGCAACGACTGCTAGATAGGAGTTTTCGGCGTCGAACAGACGTGCTAGCTAGTCGTCCGCGAGATTTGAATATTTAGGAAAGTGTTTCCTCAATTAGCATCACGGGAAGTAAAGTTAACCGTTGTGCGAAAAACATTGAAAGTTATTATTTAACAAAGTAAAAGTAGCAACGAGCGAGGAACTTGCACTAGTATTCACGGAAGTGCGAGAGACATTTTTCCACAACGAGGGCGTAGTCAGAGGCGCCGGTAGCAGCCGAGGGAGAAGAAGAGGTCGATTAGGAAAAGCGGAAGGAGAAGAAGAAGCCGAGGGAGAAGAAGAGGCCGACTACAAGAACGGAAGGGGCGCAAAAAGACGGCGTACGACGCAGACGCTGGAATCCAGCAACCTCGGTGCAGAAGCCAGCGTGTGACCTTCCAGGCAGGAAACGGCAGTTTTCGAGGTAACACTCAAATCCATCGAAAAGTAGGTCAAGTTCGCGTCGGCAGGGAAAAAGACTAGTATAGGAAAGTGCAGGAAATCGAGGACACGGGTGATAACAAATTGTAGCATTGCAGGAGGAGATTTTTGACGCATTATTGCCTGCCTTAAACATTCGATTTGGAACATTTATTATTCTGCTGTTAGCAGTTACAGTTAAATTATAATTGAGAGTAATGCACTTGCCCACATTTTGTTCTTTGCATGTAACATTATTTTTAAACAAGCAAGAGATTGTAAACTGAATTTGGTTTCATGTGCAAATGTAACTAGGATAGCTTAAATTTAGACATCATTAATTTTCCAAGGGAATTCCCAGTGTAGGTTAGAGTAATTGTTTCAGAGAATTAGTTTTGAAGAAAATTATGTGTTCTTTCACTTAATGTGCTGCAAAGGTTTCTATTTGTGTTTTTTGATTGTTTTGTAAAAGTGTGATTCTATTCTTGATTTTTTGTCATCAACTCATGCCACAAAGTTTTTTGGGTAAATTATACGCTCGTTTATGTGCAATTTGTGTGATTTTATTGTGTCAAGGGTTCAAACCTTTCTCGTACCCTGAAGATCCTGCTCCCGAGATTTTTTAAGCTCGCTTCACGAGCATAATATCTTATCAACCCGCTTACAGTTCATGCGGCTGTGTTGAGGAGGTACCAGTTGTGTGATAGGTGGGTGTGTTACAATATATATATATATATATATATATATATATATATATATTGAAACACAGAATGTGTTCCCTTACACTAATTAAAACATTAGTGTAAGTAATCAATATATATTTTGGACTGCGCGGTACGTACGCTAAGCGCTGAGAACAACGACGGGAGCTAGCAACGGTCGCTACCGCCACCGGTGCCACCGCCGGGAGGCCAGCGTGAGAATGTCAGTTACAAACTGGGCAGCGAGCACGTGCAATCAGTCGTTAGGAGAATTGCGAAGAGGACAGACGTTAGCGGAGCGGCGAAGAGTTCGGACGTGTGGCGAAAACTCGCCGCTAGCGTATGGACAAAAGGGAACATGCGATGCGTTCGTAAAGTAATGGTAGTTGTGGAACAGTAAATACGTGAAGTAGACAATGAGAGTATCATTAGAATAAAAGATTCGTGTTGATAGAACGATCGATCGCGATTGTAGTAATTAGTGTAGTGGAAACTTTACCGAAACTGTGTGGTACGGAACTGGGACCAGCACGCGTGATAGGCGCGGGTTGAGTAATTGAATCCATCGACGGAAGGTGATTCGAGAGAGGTGCAACGCCGTGGTATCAAGATCCGAGTCGGGGCGGAGTCACAAGGTCACCAGCCCAGGACGACCGCCACGCCATCAGCCGCCGACAGCCCACAGCTGCTGTAGAGGTCGGCAACCCTGTCGATACGAGCTGTTCTACGATCATCGAAGGTATTTGGTCGGGGCCCCGAAGGTATGATAAATGCATATTACACCTAATCTTGGTACCAAGGCAGAGTGTATGAACGTTGTCAGATCATGTAATTAACCTATTTGATTTGCAAATAAATCTTGTTCATGATTGTATTTCCATTTCCAATTAACTTTCCCAATGTTATACCAACTTATCCAGGGACCCATTCACGGAAAAGATACCCTCCTTTAGTGTTATATTGTAGTGAAATACCCGGCATAACCAGGTACGTCACAATATATATATATATATATATATATATATATATATATATATATATATATATATATATTGTGACGTAAAGAAAACATCGACACTCGCATCGGAGTCACCGTTTTCTTCGATTCAAATGTGCCGCGCTATCGACAGCTGACACCGTCCCGGGAGCCGCCTGATGACTGACTAGCAAGGCATAAGATAAGAAGATCGCGTTGAGATCGCACGTGTTTAAAAACGTGATTAAAAGTTAAAACATTACCTGAAGTAAAAACTTTAAATGTTGTTTTCTGTTTTTTTACAGGTAATCTTCTTTTTTCATTTAACCATTGTAAATATTGTAAATAGTGAAACAAAATTATATCAAACTGTTTTTTTACAGAAACGCAACTGAGTTTTTATTTCCAATTTTGGAGAACTATTACCGTCCCATTATAAAACAACATTTTTGTTTTGGAAACTTCAAATGAAGATGGATAAACTACGATTCGACTTTATGATGAAAGGAGTAGGAGATGGAAAATCAACGGTATTATGCCTAACCTCAATTGGCACACCGGATGGCAGAACTTTTGCCTTACCAGATGAAATGCAAAACACACTTTTGCACAAAGATCTGACTGAAACACAAATGTTTGGTAAGATAAAAAATACACTCAAGAAAAGACATCAATTTCGAAAAGTCTGGATCACTTTGACAGAGAATTTAAAACAAGTATATTTGGACGACGAGGAAAATTTGCAATTTGAAAATTATTATTTAGAAGAGATTACAGAGAAAGAAGTGGAAAAACCTGCACAGGGTATTTCAAATGAAACAATTGAAAAGTTATTGAAAAAAATTTTAGATTATAAAAAACAAAAATCTGAAGTAAAAAAATTGGGGAAAATTGCTAATGATTTTATGATTGATAAATTTAATGCCAAAAACTCAAATGCATGTCAATGGATAAATGAGTTTGAGAAAGAATGTGAACGCTTTATGGTGGTAGAAGATCAGGAAAAAATTGAAGCTTTAAAATTTCTCCTAGAAAATGCAAGCGCAGACTGGTATACATGTATGATTTTGAAATATACAATAGAATCAGAATGGAGCGATTGGAAAAAGAACTTTATTGAAACTTTTGGAAATAAAGGCTGGTCTCCGATAAAGTATGCTTTTTCATTTAGGTGTCAATCTGGGTCTTTGCTCGATTATGCTTTAAAAAAAGAAAAACTGCTGTTACAAATAAGAAAATCTATGGATACAGAAACTCTAATCGATCTTATAGCTATTGGTTTACCAGATTATGTGTTAAACAATATCGACAGAGAAATTTTACAAGAAACTCAAGATCTCTATAATGAAATAAGTAAGCTGGAACACCTGGTAAAAAAAATACAACTGATTACAAAGGAAAAGTTTACCCCGACAATAAGTTAAAAAAACTTGAAGAAAAAAAACCATGCCGAATCTGTGAGAATGCAAAAAAAGGTAAACGTTTCCATCCTGAATCTAATTGTTGGTTTAAAGGAAAAAATGACAATAAGACTGAACCAATAAAATCTATAAACAACTCGGAACTGGAAGTGGATTTGAATCAAAACAATCCAAAAAACTAGAAATTCCACCATTAATAAAAATCGAGTTACTGTTGAATGACACTCTCAACATTTCGGGCATTTATGATTCAGGCTCGAATGTGTCATTAATAGACGCAAAATTATTAAAGTTAAAACAGAAAAACATGAATGATTCCCAAACAGTAAACTTGAAAACCATTAATGGTGCGAAAAAAACAAAAGGTATGATAACACTGAAAATAAAAATCTACAATATAGAGAAAGAAATGAACGTCTTTATTATAGACAACGAAAATTTCAATTACGAATTTTTAATAGGTCTGGATTGTATAAAAGAATTTAAACTGATCCAAAATGAGGATTTAAAAATAACTCAATATTATAATCCAAAAGAGAAAGAAGAAAAAAATAAAAATGAAAACATTCCTGATGTGCCAGGTGACTTGAGAGAAAAATTTCAAAATAACGGACAGGAAAGAAAAACAAATAATACCAATTCTAAGTATTTAGATGATGCAGAAAAAGAATATAAAGTCAATTTCAACGAGCATGTAAACACTGATGAATTCGAAATTATTGTAAATCATCTAGATGTAGATAAACAATTTGAGATTGACAAATTGATTGAAAAATATAAATCAGTATTTGCAAAAGATAAGTATGATATCGGCACTGTAAAAAATTATGAAGCACATATTGATTTGATAGAGGACAAGTATTGCTATAAACGTCCGTACAGATGTACGATTGAAGACAAAAGAGAAATTGAGAGTCAAATCGAAAAGCTACTAAAAAAAACTTAATAGAAGAATCATATAGTCCGTTTGCCGCACCAGTAACTCTAGCATATAAAAAAGAAGATAATAAAAAATCAAGGTTATGCATTGACTTTAGAGAATTAAATAAAATCATTGTACCTCAATCACAACCCTTTCCACTGATTGAGGATCTTATGGTAAAAACAGTCAACTGCAAATACTTTACAACCTTAGATATTAATTCAGCTTTCTGGTCAATTCCATTGAAAATAGAAGATAGACAAAAAACCGCATTTGTAACGCAAGAAGGACATTTTCAATGGACCAGCCTCCCTTTTGGCTTAAAAACGGCACCGGCTATTTTTCAAAGGATTTTGAACAATATTTTGAGAAAATATGGTCTAACAAAGTTTGCAGTAAACTACATAGACGATATACTGGTCTTTTCAAGATCTTTTGATGAACACATAACACACATATCAATGATGTTAGAAGCAATAGAAAAAGAAGGCTTCAGAATAAAATTTTCAAAATGTTCTTTCGCAAAAGACTCAGCAAAATACTTAGGCCATATAATACAAGACAATTCTATAAGACCACTACAGGATTATCTAATTGCAGTAAAACAATTCCCAACACCAAAAAACCAAAAAAATATACGCCAATTTATTGGGAAAATTAATTATCATCATAAATTTGTCCCACACATTGCAATTATTTTAGATCCACTACATAATCTTTTGCGAAAAAATGTGAAATTTATATGGTCTAAGGAATGTCAAGAATCATTTGAAAAAATAAAAGCATTACTATGCTCAGAACCAATTTTGAAAATATTTGATCCAGAGTTACCAATCCATATTTACACTGATGTAAGTATCAAGGGAATCGGAGCAGTATTAAAACAAAAAGACAACAATGGAGATAGTAAGCCAGTGGCATATTTTTCAAAAAAATTGAGTGAAGCTCAGAAAAATAAAAAAAGCAATTTACCTTGAGTGCTTGGCAATAAAAGAAGCCGTGAAATATTGGCAACATTGGCTTCTTGGAAGAGAGTTTTTAGTATATTCCGATCATAAACCCTTAGAAAATCTTAATATAAAAGCGAGAACAGATGAAGAACTTGGTGATTTGACATATTATTTGTCTCAATACAATTTCAAAGTCAAATACAATCCTGGTAAATTAAATCAAGAGGCAGACTGTTTGAGCCGGAATCCAGTTTTAGAACCTGATGAAAATTCAGATGACATATTAAAAATAGTAAACCTAGTAAACCTAGAGGAGATAAAGAATGATCAAAGAAAACACACAGAAGTTCAAAATAATAAGAATAAGCTGATATTAAAAAATGAAATTTATTATAAAAAATCAAAAAGAAGAGACAAAATTTTATTATCAGAAGAATTCAGCGAAGCATTAATAAGAAACGTACACAATACTTATTGTCACTTGGGAAGAACCCAGATGATAAATAAAATAACACCATTCTATACAGCGAAAAATTTGATTATAAACATTAAGAAGATTTGTGAAACTTGTGACATCTGCATAAAGAATAAATCACGAAAAAAATCGAAATTTGGATTAATGTCACACTTAGGACCAGCAACGTACCCATTTGAGATCATGTCTATAGACACCATAGGAGGATTCGGAGGATCCCGATCAACAAAAAAATACCTACACTTATTGGTCGACCATTTCACACGGTACGCTTATGTTTTAACGTCAAAAAACCAAAACTCTGATGATTTCATAAAACTAATGGAGAATGTGACAGAAAACCATGATGTCCAAATGGTACTAACGGATCAATATCCAGGAATAAATTCCAAAAAATTCAAACAATTCTTGGAAAAGAAAAAAATAAGAATGATCTTCACTGCCGTAGATTCACCTTTCTCAAATGGTCTCAATGAAAGATTAAACCAGACCTTAGTGAATAAAATACGATGCACTATAAACGAAAATGACAAAAAGATTGCATGGACAACTATTGCGAAAAAAGCTGTGGAAAAATACAACGAAACAGAGCATACAGTGACAAAATTTGCACCAAAATATTTGTTAGAAGGTAGAAACATAAACATCCTACCACATGAATTAAAGAAAAAAACCACAACCGAAAATTTAGAAAGAGACAGAAAAATAGCACTTGAGAATACAAAAAAATCTCATAATGAAAACAAGAAACGATTTGACCTACACAGAAAACAAATTGAATTAAATGAGGGAGACCTCGTATATGTAGAAAATGGAAATAGTCTGAATAGAAAGAAATTAGATGAATTGCGAATTGGACCATATTCGATAACAAGAAAAATCTCTAACTCAATCTATGAAGTTGACACCGGACACAAGAAAAAAGAATCCAATCTCTATCACATAACGAAACTAACTCCACTTGTAGAGGATTATATAAATTGAACAATTGCATGGGAATTGTTCACATCTCAAGAGGGGAGATGTAAAGAAAACATCGACACTCGCATCGCAGTCACCGTTTTCTTCGATTCAAATGTGCCGCGCTATCGACAGCTGACACCGTCCCGGGAGCCGCCTGATGACTGACTAGCAAGGCATAAGATAAGAAGATCGCGTTGAGATCGCACGTGTTTAAAAACGTGATTAAAAGTTAAAACATTACCTGAAGTAAAAACTTTAAATGTTGTTTTCTGTTTTTTTACAGGTGATCTTCTTTTTTCATTTAACCATTGTAAATAGTGAAACAAAATTATATCAAACTGTTTTTTTACAGAAACGCAACTGAGTTTTTATTTCCAATTTTGGAGAACTATTTCCGTTCCATTATATATATATATATATATATATATATATATATATATATATATATAAAGTTTATGTGCTGTTAATTTTATTATAACTTCATTAGATGGCGTTGCAGGAAGAAATAGATTCATTTTGATTCAACTTCCATTCAAACCGAGCCTCATTGTTGCTGGCTGTTGGCGTGGGGCAAGGACAAGTTCCAAGAGAACCGGGCAACGCCGGGGATTTAGATAGTAACGTATATAATTTATGCAGTTACAATATTAAGTCACAAAAAGTTAAGTTACATTAATTTACAAATTAATATTAAGTTATAAAACCAATGTTAACTACAGTGGTCGCTGTATGATCTTAGTTGTTGAAAATCGACTTTAAGTAAATAAAAAGTATAATTGTAATAACTAAACTGTTTTCATAATATTATTCCAAGCTGAAATGTTCTAATACTTTTTTGCGTTATAGGTCGTTCAAAGCAATCTAAAAGAAAGTTTTTTCTATTAACAGTTTATTTTGCATTCCGAAATATAGTTGTAGCATTCATTTCAATCGTCGTGCGTAAATATAGTTTGGGAATATTTCATTTGAAAAACTTCGTGTTTAAAAACAAGGTGATGCTTTTCAGAAGAGGTTTGATTGAAATACAATGCTTTAAAAAGAACTATATTTCACCAATACATTTTTAATGATTTCTGTTTGCATTTAAAATAGGGTTGCGACTACATTGTGTGGATGTGTTTAATTTAACACCAGTACTGTGTTTACTATTGAAGGTAAGTCAATAAATATTTGTGTCACGACCGGCATGTCCTTCTGCACAGTCTTCAAAATATCACTTCAAATTGTGCGATGAGTTTTAAAACAATATAAATATCTCCTTTACTCTTCTAGATGAAGTTGACAAAGGAAACCAAATACTTGGGTCTCATTTGAGTCTCCATACCTGCATCTGTGTTTTCCAGAATTGTCATTGTATGCTAATTTTGACTGTGTATGGATTTATTGTTTTATAAAACAATTGTGCATATTATCTCTTCAATAATTATATATATATATATATATATATATATATATATATATATATATATATATTGAAACGTGGAAAGCGTTTCCCTACGCAATTACTGACAATTAATATAAGAGTATAATTATTACTCATTTGAACTGCGCAGTATAGCGGCAGGTGCGAGCCAGCGGTGGGGATTTGCGAACGCTACCGCCGCCGTTGCCCAGCGAAGGGTAGGACTTTCGGCCGTTACAGGTGGCGACGGTTGAAGGAGAAGCCGCGTGGCAGTTGCGAAATGAGTTGCGAGTAGACGCCGAGTGGCGACGGTTGGGCAGTGTGAGTGGAGAGTGAGTGGCTGAGGAAATACGGACGGTTGTAGACAGAGTGAAGCACTGCCAATGATAAAAGACATTCAATAGTATTAGATTTGTATCATTGCTGATTAGAAGCCGGTAATTTATAGCATGGTGTAAGGAACGCTGGCACGAAGTGTTATCACGCGCATAGTAATGGCGAGAGGGAAGTTGAACAAAACCAAGGAGGGGCGCAGTAATAATTCAAGTGCGTAGTGTGAACGCAATGGACATCTACGAGACGCTGTAATTACGCGTGTGGGAGCGAAAGCAGAAACATCCGAGGTTGCGGCCGAGGGACTCTCATCACCGCTTCTGCAGACCAGCGCAGCACGTGTCTACGTCATCAGCAGCCCAAGGACGCCGAGCCTCGGTGGAGATCAACCGTTGCAGTCGCCGGGGTGAGGAACCACCACGGTCGAATTGTTAATGGGGCCCCAAGGTATGATAAGATTACACGGTTAACAAAATCTTGGTACCAAGTCATTGAGGTCTTCTGTAATTGATCAGGTGTATTGAACATTCAGTTGTGAATAAATTGTATTTTTGCTTATACAAAATTATTACTTTGACACACCAATATATTATCAATTTCCTCTGATGACCCATTCACGAGCAAGATACCCGTCCTTAGAACCTTTAGATTTGCAGTGGAAAGTACCGACCAACAGGTACGTCACAGCTGGCGCCCGAACAGTGTATGCACTGATAGGTACGTCACAGCTGGGGCATTACCAGGTACGTCACAATATATATTATATATAATTATATATTATATATAATTATATATGTATTATATATAATTATATATATATATATATATATATATATATATATATATATATATATATATATATATATTATATATAATTATATATATATATATATATATATACAGGTGAGTCACCTAAGTTGGCCACAGCAAATATCTCCGAAACGGTTTGAGGTATCGGAATCCAGTTTGCGCCTATGTGTAGCAGATGATGGGGAAATAACACATATCGTTTTCGTGTATGTACCACTTTTAATTGCGAAGATATTGACGCAACTTTATTTTTTTAAATGGAAGTATATATTTTTTCAGCAGCATTATAAAGGTCTCAAAGAGAGGAATACAATGATATAAGTATTGTTAATATTTGAAGAGAAAGTGTAGAAAAAATGTGTTTTGCATTTCCTCAGAAACACGTCATTCGTGTCTTTCCGAAACAGTTTTTCGGCAGGCGGAAAGTTTCTGTCCGTTGCCGCCACAGCGCTCTGCTCTAGAGAGAAATTGGTCACGAGCGGGAGTTCACAGTTGTAGCAACTTGTGAGAAGGTGAAACATTTCTCAACACTTTCAGTGCAACGTTCGCTTTCGTAATGAAATTTACAAACGAAAAAGACTCGACGCTGTTCTTATTTACGGTGAGTGTGAAAGGAACGCAAAGCAAGCAGCGAAATCTACGCGAAAAAGTATCCGAATCGGAAGCGTTTGTCAAGAAAAACCATGGTAAGTATATGCCGACGTCTGTTATCAAGCGGTGACTGGAATTCAAAAACACGTGAGAGAACGAAATCTGCTACCGGTGATGACAAGGCAGTAGATGTCATGGCATGTGTGGCTACAAACTGCCATGTGGGTTCACGAGAGATTGCTAGAGACTCAGGTATAAGTCAGAGAAGTGTTCTTCGTATACTTCACCGGTACAAATTCCATCCGTACCACGTTAGCCTTCACCAGCAGTTGCCTGAAGGTGATTATGAACAACGTATTCAATTTTGTAGATTTATCCTTATGTCACTGAGAGACGACAAACGATTCGTAAACAGAATACTTTTCACCGATGAAGCGACTTTCACAAACCATGCACAAGTAAACCTAAGAAACCTGCACTATTGGGCGACGCAGCACCCAAAGTGGATCCGTCAAGTGGAAAATCAGCGGCAGTGGAGTGTGAACGTCTGGTGCGGGATCATTGATAATTTTATCATCTGGCCGTACTTCATTGAAGGAAAAATGACAGGACAAGTATATTCTAAATTCCTGAAAGATTGCCAACGTTGCTACATGACGTTCCTTTGGAGTTGCGTCTTGGCATGTGGTATCAGCACGACGGTTGCCCTGCACATTCTGCTGAAGTGTCAAGTGCAGTTCTAAATGAGACATTTGCAGGTCGCTGAACAGGAAGAGGTGGTGCGGTGAAATGGCCACCTCGGTTACCCGATCTCTCACCACTTGATTTATTTCTGTGGGGAAGGTTGAAAATTACTATATACGCAAACATTCCTTCGACTCCAGAAGATATGAAGAGGCGCATTACAGAAGCTTGCGACAAGATAACGCAAGAAACGTTCCAATCCGTGCGTCGGTCGCTGGAAAGGAGACTGCAAATGTGTATTGCCGTGGACGGTAAACATATTAAGCACATGACATGAAGACGACCCCGCGTTCTATTTTATGGAATGTAAATTTCTTTTATGCGTGCTAAAGGTCTTATTTTTATCAATACTGTGTTTCATTGTTTTGCTCTCTTGTATTTAAGTTCTTATGTTACTGCACTGGCTTGAAGCATACCAAACTTATTCTGTGTAAATAACTTAGCTGTCAAAGGAATAAAATTTGTATTCCACAATGCAGAATGTCCCGTATTGTTCAATCAATTGTGGTATTCAGAAAACGACCGAATTTACAATTTACTTGGACGCACTCATAAAATGTAAATTTGGTATTTGATTGTCTTAAATTATTACATTGTCGCATTCCTATGTTCCTCTTCCTAACATATAATTCATAATGTATTCTTTACTGCAATAGATGTAGTATGCAGGTAGTTTTAGAAAGTACTACCATTCAATACATTTTTAGTTTGCCATTCTAATTACAAAAGAACAATATGTTTTTTCTTTGTGCCTCATTTATAGTATATCTACAGTATAATAAAGAAAATATTCAATTCTCGTGATAAATTTGTGACAAACTAAATTAAGTTTTGATTTTTTATTAAATTTAATTAATAAAAAGGGTCACTTGCAGGTTTTCGGACAGTTACACGTCGGTATCACTTCACGAGCCGTGGGCAGTGTTGACTCGCGAAGGCGAGGTCGAATGTTGAAAGTTAGAAAGATGAATCTGGCTACAAGCAAAGTCACACGCACTTTCCGTAAACATAGAAAATGTCTAAGGAACGTGTGCATCCGCGTCTATTACGTGCTACTTGACATAATGTATTTTTGCAAAAGTCTCTCTTCAATTATTAACAATATTTATATCATTGTAGTCCTCTCTTTGAGACCTTAATAATGCTGCTGAAAAATATATACTTCTATTAAAAAAAATAAAGTTGCGCCAATACCTTCGCAATTAAAAATGGTACATACGCGAAAACGATATGTGTTGTTTCCCCTGTCATCTGCTACAAATTGGCGCAAACTGGATTCCGATACCTCAAACCGTTTCGGAGATATTTTCTGCGGCCAACTTAGGTGCCTTACAAACACTTTAGGTGCCTTACAAACACAACTTAGGTGCCTTACACAGCATACAAACGGGTTTTGTAATTTCCTTGGCCCTTGTCATTGGACTGACTGTGTTGCCTAACCTCTTCTGCCCCCCACTCGTTGAAAGCTGCTTATGTTTCGTGTCTCCGGGGTCCGGTGGTCAACGTGTTTATTTAGGGCCAGGATATACGATTTAGTGCCAGGAGTCGTATTCTTGCGCTTCGCTGGCGCGCAACACAAGTGTCTCCTGTGAATAGCGTCAGATGAATCGCGCTGTGTATTTGTAAAGAATTATAAGTAAAAGTATACGCGCGTTTACTCATGATAAACTAACATACTTCACAATATCACTTATACACATATATTGTGAAGTATGTTAGTTTATCATGAGTAAACGCGCGTATACTTTTACTTATAGTTTTTTACAAATACACAGCACGATTCATCTGACGCTATTCACAAGAGCCACTTATATATATATATATATATATATATATATATATATATATATATATATATATTGAAACGCGGAGCGTTTCTCCAATCAATTAGAGACACAGAGTGTATTGGTATAATTACGTCCAGTTTTGAACTGCGCGGTATTAGCGGCAGTAGCGGCGACCGGCGAACGGGGACTAGAGAACGAATCCGCCGCCGTGGGCCGACGAGAGCGGGCGAGACATCGGCCGTTGGGGAAGCAGTTGGCCGTTGGCAGTGAGGAGTGTGAGACTGTGCGTGAAAGAGGTTGGCACGAAATCGGTGCTCGCGACAAAGAGGATTGAATTAAGTGAACTGATGATAGAAATACGGACAGGAAGCAGGTGAACGTAATATTGGCAGATGTCGGACTGTATAAACTAAAGATCGTGTTCGTAATATCGGAAACAGTGAAAACAGAAGTAAAACTGTAAATCGTGGAGCTGATGCCGGCACGAGTGGCGACCACGTGCTCCATAGTGGTAATTAGGAGAGTGGAAGGGCACTGACGAATGGTGTTGCGATATAACAAGAGATATACTTCAAGGGCAAGACGAACGTAATCTAGAGGACATCAATGCTCCAGCGGAACAACACGCACGACAATCAGCGTCAAAGCAGAGGGACTCGTGCCGCCGCCGCCGCGGGCCGACGACACGGGAGCCCACCTGACCAACCGTCCGGAGCGCCGAGCTGCATCGAAGGTCACCGACCGCCGCGACCGTTGGCAACCGGTAGTGAACAAACGAGGTATTCACGGGGCCCGAGGTATGGTGAAAACTAGTTATAAACTGAGTTTTGGTACCAAAACGGGGAGTAATTGTATGTATGATAATGTACAGAATGTGCGATTTTAAGAATAAATTGTGTTTGTGTTCAGACGAAATTCTAACTCTGATTTGCCAATGTATTGCCGAATCCTTAAGAGACCCATTCACGAGACAAGACACCCGTCCTTTCCAAATTTTATTGCAGTGAAAAGTACCGCGAATCAGGTACGTCACGTATATGTATATTGAAACGCGGAGCGTTTCTTCAATTAATTAGAAACACAGAGCATATTATTCTAATTACGATCATGTTGAACTGCGCGGCAATAGCGGCGAGCAGCGACACGGGACAAGGGAACGAATCAGGCGCGAAGGCGGCGAGAGCGGACGACACGTTGACCACCGGATAAACACGTTGACCACCGGACCCCGGAGACACGAAACATAAGCAGCTTTCAACGAGTGGGGGGCAGAAGAGGTTAGGCAACACAGTCAGTCCAATGACAAGGGCCAAGGATATTACAAAACCTGTTTGTACGCTGTGTCACAGTGAAATTAAGTGTCATGTGCAGGATAAAGGTTCATATTGTATTTTCTGCTAATACATTTTCATTTCCTTTTACAAAATTCAAAAGCATACCTCTCCGTTTCATTTTTCTCTGACCAGTGATTTCAATTTTCAAAACACACTCACATCTTGGTTTTCTGTAACACTTTTCTTCGTATTTTTACTTTCTAACCTTACGAATTCTTTGTTAGGAGAGAAAGTTATGTAATCGTACGCCAGAAAACGGCGGATTTTGGCCAGAAAAACTCTTATTGCCGGGCTTTGGTAACGAAAACGTAGATAAATTGTGTTGTTAAATTTAGAAAAAAATTCTCTAACTAGTGATGTGCCCGGAATTCATATTTTGTTGGTTCATGATACCGAAAAATCAATTCACAGCAAATCATTCGTCTGTCTGTTCGTCTGGCCGTCTGTCCGACTGTGGTCAACGCGATCTCCTAAACTGTTTAGCCAATTTGCTTCAAAAATGATATTCCTCAATCGATCTGAATGAACTCATGGCTTTGGAATTTTCGAAACAATATTTTGATTCTTGAGTGTACTTTACATGAAGCCTCAGAAACATTTTCAAAATTTCCCCAAATATCGCCTCTTTTTTAAAAAAAATTAAGTTTTGTTCTTGAATATTGCGAAGGATGTTTCCGACTAAGGTGATGATTTCATTTTCGTTGACATCCCTGATTTTTTGAAAGTAGCAACAAAAAAACATACAAAATTTTAGATAGAGATTTTTGCTTAAAAATATCTTGTACATAATGATCTCTTAAAAATGATCATGTATAATTTTTTGAAAAAGCAAAGAATAGGCTTTGCGTACTTAGCGCTTGAAATTTACGACTTTCAAAAACTCTTCCAATTTTTTTCTTTAAATTTTCTACACATATGTAATAAGGGACCATAAAAATATGATGCTAGTCTCATTTTTGGCTATAGTTTTTTTCGAAAATGCCAAAAGAAAATGCCATATCAAAACCACATAATTGGAGATAGCGATTTTTGCTTCGAATAAAGTTTTTTTTTAAAATCAGCTCATGATAAAAAGGTCATGTTCATTTTTTTAATGAGTCCATTTCGCTCAATTTGAGTCTGAAAGTTATGCTACTTTTCAAAATATTGTCTGAAAACCCACACCAAATAGTTTCGATAAAGTTTTCCTTCGCATGTAA
Source organism: Gryllus longicercus (assembly GCA_038098605.1). Lineage (NCBI taxonomy): Eukaryota > Metazoa > Arthropoda > Insecta > Orthoptera > Gryllidae > Gryllus > Gryllus longicercus. The sequence continues at coordinate 4,786,103 of JAZDUA010000069.1, read as the reverse complement.
CAGTGTATGATTAAATAAATAAATAAATAAATAAATAAATAAATAAATAAATAAATAAATAAATAAATAAATAAATAAATAAATAAATAAATAAATAAATAAATAAATAAATAAATAAATAAATAAATAAATAAATAAATAAATAAATAAATAAATAAATAAATAAATAAATAAATAAATAAATAAATAAATAAATAAATAAATAAATAAATAAATAAATAAATAAATAAATAAATAAATAAACAAACAAACAAATAATTCAATAGTGGAGCTGTAAAATGGCACATACTCTTTCTAATCTCTCTAGTCCGAACTAGGTTTTCGGTTGTGCCTGATTCTCCTCCCAGATACCGTCTTTGGTCGCTCAAACGACTTTTTTTCTCGATTTTTCAGCTTGCAAATGCTACAACTGAAACAATTATGTCCGCAGTAATATGAAATTATAGACTTCTTGACCTTCTGGATGTCCGAGGTTGTTAAATGGCGTGATGGGGTTTTTCACTTGAAAAAAAGCCCCTTACGAGCATGTTAACTTGATGAATATGTTGTTGTAGAAAATTATTGAAGATTCGAGAAACTTTATTGAAAATTAGTTGAAGCATTTCTACTCACAAATGCAATCAATGTAATGAATCTATTGACCTGAACTTTAAATACATTATGAACACATTAGAATAAACCTTATTGTCGGATTCTGGTAAACAAAAAAGTGGATTAAGCCTTTTGCTAAATTTAGAAAAAAAATCCTCTAACTCTGAGTGTAGCCACAACCCATGTTTTGTTGGTTCTTCATACCGAAAAAGCGAGTGATGGCAAAATGTCCGTCTGTGGATAATGCTAGGGCCTACAACAATGAGTAGATTTTCTTCAAAATTTATATTCCCAGATTGCTTTGAACGGATGGAGGCTTTGGGAGTTTCTAACAGATATTTTAATTGTTGAAGAGTTTTTTCATGCGTCGGGCGTATGCCTTTTTATGTTTTTGCCCGAGTTCAACCCACGCGGAGCTTCTGACACGTAGTGGCATGAGTGCCGGCAGGTTAACTCAGAGGATATGGGTTCGAGTCTCCGACGGAAAAATTTAATTTGTTGCTTGAAAACAATTTTGCTGGTTTATATATAAGGTTGCGGAGCTTCAAAAAAACAATGCGTGAAAGTACGTGCTTTGGCAGCATCTCCAGTTTCCCTTTGTTTCGTAACCATAATAAGTTGCATGAAAATTTAAAAAAGTTCATAGAATCATTGCCTGTGACAGATGACAGACGACAAGACTACTTTGGTTCATGTCGCTACATCGGTACGTTTCATTCATGGCCATGACTAGTTTGACCGAAAGTCCATCTTTCCTATCAATAAACAGTAAACGAACATAGTAATTTTATCACAAGACTGATGAACAATTATTTCCGAATATTCATTTTTGTATTTTTTATTATCAGTTGAACTTGTAAAATGCTTCAAATTCCATGCACCTAATCTAGTATTGTTGGCATATTTTAATTATTGCCCAATATTAAATGAGCATAAATTAATTTAAAATTACAGTGGAAAAGGGAAATAAAACAAAAGAAACTAAAATTTTCTAATTTCTGAATCGTTTCTTTGCATGACAGAGGGAAGAGCTTTGCATTATTATTTTGTTCGATGGGGATCTACTCCTATACGGGAAAGTGGCTCATTGTATGAAAGACTAGTAGGAGTGTTCATTAGAAGGAAGAATGGAAAATACCTCAGTAAGTAAATTGAAGCGTTGGGGTAGTATAAAAAATATGGTATCTAATATTCTGTACGACACAGTATTTTTTGCCTTTAAGAACTAGTGGTTCTCCAACAGCACATATTTTCTCGCATATTTCTGAATATTGCAATTTTCGAAAATTCAAAGGGTTTAATGAAAATTAGACCTGCATTAATTTTAAGTTATTTGCTCTTTCTCAGGAAATAATTCAATAAAATTGTACCATTTTTTCAAATGATTTTATAAATTGTATTACCTTCAAAAAGAAATAAAACAAAAATTACCCGTTTAAAAAATTGTTCGTCACCTTGTCTCAAGATTAGAACAGATTGCGTGTAATAAATATCTGCGTGTAATAATAAATAATAAATATTAAATATTGCGTGTAATAAATATCTCTATCATCAATATTGTTATTTTGCAAAATTCATTTTCGATGTTGAAAATACAGATACTTTCTCGAAAATGGAGCTTCTGCCATTTTTTAAGTGCTCTTTGCGGTATCCAAAGAAAATGTTGGAGACATTTTTGAGAAAATTCCGGAAATGTTGATACTTCAAGTAAAGTAAACTCTAAAATCAATCTTGTGTTTTGAACATGCAAGAACTTAAATTCGATACATCGATCTGGGAATCTAATTCTGGAGAAAATCTTCTGAACGGTTTAGTGGTAAGCGTTGACCACGAACGCACGGCCAGACGGAAAAAGAAACGTTTTACCGTAAACCAACTTTTCGATATGAAGGGCCCATTAAACGCGGATTCCGCCTATATTACGTGTTATCGGAAGTAATACACTAGATACTATGTACACTTCTATAATACAGGAATATAATTCATCCCCTTTTTTTATATCTCCAATACAAATAAGAATATTATCGTCAATTCGGATTCCTCAGTACTATTTTTTCTGAGGAAAAAGAAGTTTTCTACGACAGCATTATGATACTTCTCTTTACTACGCAATACGTAGTAAGTAAGTAGTATATTTCCTGGCTGATCTCTTCATTGCTCATCTACAGTTCTTCCTACACTCCTGTTTCCAGTATTGTTGTTCTTTTTTAGGGACTGTGACTTGTGTATAAGAACTTAAATATGTCACAGTAGTGCTTCAACCCGCCGAATATTTACACCAACACTCACCCTTTAATTACCCATTGGATATTATTGCAGTTAGGAGGTGAATTCCAGCGGTCGGCTTCTCCGATTGGTTGTTTTCCGCTATTTCACTGATCAACATTTGGCGAATGGCGGAGCAATAAAACGGACCCGTATCGCGCGCGATCTTTCCGTCCTCTTTCTGCACCTCACCTTACCTCTATCTTATACACGCGCTATATGCACTATACTACCACATATGTCGGGAGCTTAGAGCTTGTCTCGGCGGTGACGGTGCTCCACTTATGGGAGATACCTGTTTGGAGAAAGCTTCGCAAATTTGACGTCGGACTCACCATCCAGCAGCTCACCACTGCCACATGACAAAAATTTACTACTCTTACGGGACACACGGAAGTAATAGATGATGACACTCGGAAACACGAAACAACTAATCAAAAAATGAACGCAGCTGCATCAATGGCGCACCTTCTCTCGGCGACGCTGGAGGCGGCTGCGCCCGCGCTGAGAGGCAGGTTGGGCGGGCGAGCGCCAGTGATACGCTTGCGAGGCTTCAGCGCCTGACACAGGAAGCTGTGGAACGGGTCCTCGCACAGGTCGCGGCCGTGGTGGTGCGGGTGGTTGTGGTGGTGGTGGTCGTGGTGCCGGTCGGGGGCGGCGACTGACGCGGGCGGTGGTGGCACTCGGACACTTGGCGATTGGCGCGCCTCCGCCGCGTCTCCGGCGGATGTCAGGTACGCGGGGTGCGGCTGGGCGGCGATGCTCGTGGCAGGCCGCTGCTGAGGAGGCGGTGCGGCCGTTGGGGACTGGAGGCCAAAGCCGGGGTCGAACGTGTTGGAAGGGTGTGGAGGTGGTGGGGCGGGGGTGGATGGCGGCGTGGAAGGAGGTCTGTGCGGGGAGGGTGTGGTTGTTGTTTGCGGGATGGCCGGAGGCAGATACGCTCTCAGGGACTGTCTGGCTTCTGCCGGCTGGCGCGGGGCAGGTGTACTGGACGGCGGTGAGGGTGCAGCGTTGATGAAGGGCGGCGGGTGTGCCTTTGGCGCGCCGTGAGTTTTCGTCGGCAGCTGTGTGCCACTGGACGGTGGGCGGAGAGGGCGCGCGCTCTGCGGAGGGGCGGGGACAGGAAGAGGAGGAAGTTTGTCGTAGGACGACGAGCGCGTTTCCGCCGGCTGCTGCGTGAGGCCGAAGACGGATGTGGGGGGAGGCGGGGTGATGCTAGGGAGTGTCGGTGGGAAGGTCGTAGGACTGTGTACAAACGGCGTTGCAGTGGTGCTCACGATTGTGTCGCTCTCTGGGCGGAAAGGGGAATTGAGTTTTCTCTGCGCTGCTTGAAGATGTGGGGGATTAGACTCAAATGCTTGTTGTGGAGCTGCGGTGCTCGGTAGTGAAGTGGGGGTGGAAGCGGGAGTCGCTAAGAACCTATGGGAACCAAAAATTAATGGCGTGAACGGTCGAGGGGAATGAGTGGTGCCGAACAGGTTAAACACAGCAACGTGAGATGTGTGCGAGGCGTCCGGCCTGGGTGGCGGCGGCGGCAGGTATCCCCGAGATGCAATGCGTGCCTCCGCCGGTTGCCTCGCCGCCACCACAGGCGGCGTCGGAAGCCTCCGCGGGGGCAGGGTGGTGGGAGCTTCGTACAGGCGAGGAGATGGCGGTGGAGAGGTAATGCTGGGGGAGACGAACGGCCGAGGAGTAGAGGATCTGCTGATCACTTGAATGGGCGGGAGATATTCTCGGACGATATTCCTGGCTTCTGCCGGTTGGCGGATGGGTGACGCGGTGGAAGGGGGTCGTGGCGCGCGCGTTGTGCTCGCCGGAATGTACGGGCGAGGGGGTGGTGTCGTGCTTGCAGGAACGTGTGGGCTGGGCGGAAGGTAGGCCCGCTCGTTCAGCACCGCCTCCGCGGGGAAGGCGATGCCGCGCGGCGCGTCCTGGGTCTCGGCGGGTGCGGGTGCAGGGGGCGGCGGCGGCGGACGGCGCACGCGCGGCGCCATCTCGCACAGGAACTTGTGGAAGGGGTGCGAGCACTGCTTGCGCTCCTCTTCGGGGTCGTCCAGCTCTGCTACCCGCGCCGGTGCCTCCGCCGCAGCCGCAGCCGCCAACCTGCAACATGCAACACCCCACACTGTTCACGCGAGGCATTCACGCCATGGGCATCACGCCATCTTTTTCTTTCTCACTCTTAACAAGATACTTTTTAAGAGAAATCTGTGTAATGCTGCGAGAAAAAGCGGTGATTTTTCGGCCAAAAAGCTCTTATTGTCCGGACCTGGTAACGAAAAAGTGGAAAAAATAAAGTTACTAATTTAAGACGACAAAAATTGTAACAGGTAGGGAAGCCAAAATCTATTTTTGTGAGTCCTTGATATCGAAAACTCGAATGACGCAAAACGTGTGTCTGTCTCTTTGTCCGTCCATCTATGAACAAAGCTAGGGGTTCAATTGCGTAGGTGATTTTCTCCAAAACTAATATTTCACAATTGATCCGGCTGATATCGTGGCTTCTTAAATTTGAAACCGATATTTTAATTTTGGAGGGTACTTTACAAGAAGCTCCTGAGAGCTTTTCAACATTTTCTTTAAAAAAAAATTTTAAAAAACCGCTCCAAATTTTTTTCTTCAAATTTGTTTCTACAAAAGAGTAAAATACACTTATGAAGGTGAAATAGGTACGATCTTTACTGCTTACTCTGAATTTTCGAAAATATCAAAAGTTTGAAATTTTTCTGTCGTCTTCCTACAACTACCAAATTGAGATATTCCCTTTTCTCCATATTTAGTTTTTCAATAAGGTAATGTAATATTTTTTGAAATTTTACTAGTTTTCGCAATATCGATTTAAATATGTACAATATAAGAAATAGCAGAAACAAGAAAGTCCCCAAAACTGGTCTATTTTTTCTTCAACCTTTTAGTAGAAATAGTGCTAGCTGTACCCTATAAGATCACATAAACGCCATATTTCTGTATCCTTTTGTTGTTGTTTTTTTAATTACAAAAATTTAATTTTAACTGCTTCGCACTTCCTAACGTAAGAAGCGAAAGTATGGTGCGGCGGAAAACGGCAAATTTTCCATACAAAAACTCTTATTGCCGGGCCCTGGTAAGGAAAAAGTGGATAAATCCAGTTGCTAAATATAGAAAAAACCCTCTAACAAGTGGTGAATTTATGTTTTGTGGGGCCTTGATACCAAAACATCGATTGACCGCAAAACTGCTGTCTGTGTGTCTGTCCGTCTACCTGTGCACTTATGCGTTAGCGCATGAACCGTTCAGCTGATTTCTTCCAAAACTGATATTTCCCAACCGCTCTAGCCAACAGTCACGGACCCTGGAATTTGTAGGCAAAATTTTATTTTGGGAGGTACTTTACACGAAGCTCCTGGGACATTTTCAAAATTAAAAAAAGGGCTATAAAGTGTTGGTTTAAATTTTGTTCACAGAATGGAGCAAGTCTCATTTTAGTTGACACACTAGATTTTTCGAAAATTGACGAAAAATTAACACTTTGAAATTGGAGATACAGATTTTTGACTGGGTCAAAGTCTGTTGTAGATAATTAGCTCTTCAAAAAAATCATCTATTTTTTTAAAAAAAACTAGTTTTTGCGTATTTTGCGAATCAAATTTACAAAAAAGTCCTCAAAAACCGCTCCAATTATTTTTATTAAATTATCTTCACTTATGTAATGAGAGACGATAAAATATATTGTGCTAGTCATACTTTCAGGATTTGTACCATTTTTGAAAATTAAAAAAAAAAAACTTTTAAAAGAACAAAATTGAAAATGGAAATTTTTGTCTCAGACGACTGTTGTACAAAATTACCTCTTCAGATAACGTCATGTACAATTTTTTGGGAAAACAAGAACTTTTTGCATATTTTGCGATTGATATTTACAAAAATCTCAAATCTTCTTCAATTTTTTTCTTCAAATTTTCGCCCCATATGTAATGAGGAACGGCGTAAAAAATATGGCATCAATCTCATTTTCGGAAATTGTTAATTTTTTTCAGAAATTGCAAAAAACTTTTCAAAACTACAAAATTGAATATTAAGATATTTGCTTCAGAGAAACTCTGTTGCTGTATATAAGTTCTTTAAAAAAAGATATGTTCAATTTTTTGAAAGAACTAGTAGTTTTTGAGTTATTTTTGGTTGAAATTAATGTAACATATTCAGGTTTCAGACCAACTAAGGGTCATAAGGAAAATTTAATGAATGATATGAAAAATAATTAATTTAATTTTAATTATAATTTCCAATTCAAAATGCAAATATTAATTCTATTTATGTTTTCTCCCAAATTTAGTTTACTTAATTCTACAATTTGTATTCTCATTTTATTGAGGTAGGAGTACATAAGTTTCATCGTTCCTTCACACCGGAGGCAAATAATTCTTGGAGCAGTGTTAGTAAAACCATCATTCATAAAATTATAATATTTAGTTTTATATATCATACAACTGTGGATAGCAAGCAACACCACCTAGAAACTACATATCTAGGTGGTGATGGTACAAAGCAATGAGGAGCTGATGACAGAGGATGTGTTTACCAGAAAAATTCTTTAAATAAGATCAAGTTTAATTTTTGGAAATATGATACTTTTTTGATAATTTAGAGACGAAAAATAATGTCATAATAACTCTATAATTTTCATTTCGCATGCAAAGTGAAATCTTGTCAAGATGTTTATAGTAATTTCATATCGCGAGCGATAATTACATATTTTCCTTATGAACACGTGACTATAGCTCCATAACCTTTAACATTCAACCAATGTAAATGGAAATTGCTGAAAACATTGTAAATTAAAATTAATGAAGTACGGTCCATACATCATGCACTAGTAAGTATTAAAACGGTATTTTGGAAAGAGCATTCCATAGACACATTCGTCCTAGTGATGTCTTTTTTTGTAGGAATGCACTCTGCAAATTATTCACATAAGCAAGACGACAGGCAAAAGATGACAGACGACAAGACTACGTTGGTTTGGTCGCTACATCGGTACGTTTCATTCATGGCCATGACTAGTTTGACCGAAAGTCCATCTTTCCTATCAATAAACAATAAACGAACATTGTAATTTTATCACAAGACTGATGAACAATTATTTCCGAATATTCATTTTTGTATTTTTTATTATCAGTTGAACTTGTAAAATGCTTCAAATTCCATGCACCTAATCTAGTATTGTTGGCATATTTTAATTATTGCCCAATATTAAATGAGCATAAATTAATTTAAAATTACAGTGGAAAGGGGAAATAAAACAAAAGAAACTAAAATTTTCTAATTTCTGAATCGTTTCTTTGCATGACAGAGGGAAGAGCTTTACATTATTATTTTGTTCGATGGGGATCTACTCCTATACGGGAAAGTGGCTCATTGTATGAAAGACTAGTAGGAGTGTTCATTAGAAGGAAGAATGGAAAATACCTCAGTAAGTAAATTGAAGCGTTGGGGTAGTATAAAAAATATGGTATCTAATATTCTGTACGACACAGTATTTTTTGCCTTTAAGAACTAGTGGTTCTCCAACAGCACATATTTTCTCGCATATTTCTGAATATTGCAATTTTCGAAAATTCAAAGGGTTTAATGAAAATTAGACCTGCATTAATTTTTAAGTTATTTGCTCTTTCTCAGGAAATAATTCAATAAAATTGTACCATTTTTTCATATGATTTTATAAATTGTATTACCTTCAAAAAGAAATAAAACAAAAATTACCCGTTTAAAAAATTGTTCGTCACCTTGTCTCAAGATTAGAACAGATTGCGTGTAATAAATATCTCTATCATCAATATTGTTCTTTTGCAATATTCATTTTCGATGTTGAAAATACAGATACTTTCTCGAAAATGGAGCTTCTGCCATTTTTTAAGTGCCCTTTGCGGTATCCAAAGAAAATGTTGGAGACATTTTTGAGAAAATTCCGGAAATGTTGATACTTCAAGTAAAGTAAACTCTAAAATCAATCTTGTGTTTTGAACATGCAAGAACTTAAATTCGATACATCGATCTGGGAATCTAATTCTGGAGAAAATCTTCTGAACGGTTTAGTGGTAAGCGTTGACCACGAACGCACGGCCAGACGGAAAAAGAAACGTTTTACCGTAAACCAACTTTTCGATATGAAGGGCCCATTAAACGCGGATTCCGCCTATATTACGTGTTATCGGAAGTAATACACTAGATACTATGTACACTTCTATAATACAGGAATATAATTCATCCCCTTTTTTTATATCTCCAATACAAATAAGAATATTATCGTCAATTCGGATTCCTCAGTACTATTTTTTCTGAGGAAAAAGAAGTTTTCTACGACAGCATTATGATACTTCTCTTTACTACGCAATACGTAGTAAGTAAGTAGTATATTTCCTGGCTGATCTCTTCATTGCTCATCTACAGTTCTTCCTACACTCCTGTTTCCAGTATTGTTGTTCTTTTTTAGGGACTGTGACTTGTGTATAAGAACTTAAATATGTCACAATAGTGCTTCAACCCGCCGAATATTTTCACCAACACCCACCCTTTAATTACCCATTGAATATCATTGCAGTTAGGATGTGAATTCCAGCGGTCGGCTTCTCCGATTTTTAGTTTTCCGCTATTTTACCGATCAACATCTCGCGAATGGCGGAGCAATAAAACGGACCCGTATCGCGCGCGATCTTTCCGTCCTCTTTCTGCACCTCACCTTACCTCTTCCTTATACACACGCCTATATGCATATACTACCACATATGTCGGGAGCTTAGTGTATCGAGTGTATACATTCATCCTTCCTTCATTCCGGAGGCAAATAGTTCTTGGAGAGCAGTGTTATTAAAGGCATCATTCATAGAATTATAATATTGGCCAGTTTTTATATAGCATTCAACTGTGGGGAGCAAGCAACACTGCTTAGAAACTATATATCTAGGTGGTGTTTGTACAATGCAATGAGATGATGATAGAGGATATGTGGATCAGAATAACATCTTTAAATAATATCATGTTCAATTTTTAGACAATATGAGAATTTTTGTGAAAATTTAGACACAAAAGTAATGGCTAGTTCAAATTTACTGCGCTTAGTTGTCTTAATTCCTGACATTTCAATGCTTGGTATGCTTGAATTTGTACATTTCATATATCTTTGTTCGGGTCTTACATTTGACGTTTGCTATACATTTATACATTGATCTTTTAGAAATTATTTAAAACCTATTTTAAGTACTGCTATCTTTCAGGGAATATCAGATTGGAATGTTTTTTGTAATGGAATCATTTCTGTGAATTGCGTCTTACTGTGGGGACATGATTTTCTGTAATGAAAATCAGTTATAATTGCCAAATTTGTGTTGATAATTGCTTGAAAATATTTAGTTTTTACACCATATGTTGTACGATTTGTAATGAGTAGAGTTGGGCAGTATTTAAATACTTGTATATGAAATACGTATTTTAAATAATTCACATGTTCATCCACACCAATTTAATGACATTTTTTCCTTTACAGGTTTTATAAATTTGCCTACTAGGTATTTATTGTGTTTGAAAAAAGGTGTGTTTTTTTAGGAAATTCTATTTCTTTGTGTTAGACATATTTTTGATATCATTTGAAAATATTTATACATATTTATACAATATTTATTGTTCACAAATTTTTATGTTAATTACTAATTTGAGTGTCAATTACTAATTGACAATATATTGTTGTAATACAAATATATACTAATACAAAATTGTTATGCATTTACCGTATTTTGAGTACGATGTACTTCCTGGAATTAATTCTTAAATGTTGAAAAGTAGTAAATGTAAAATCTCTGAAAAATAACAAGCCATTATCCCGAAGGCAGACGTTCACGTGCTTTTTAGAAGATCGGGACGGAAACGCGCAAGTCGGCAACACCGTGCGCGTAGCGCGCTTCATTCAAATCGAGCGAAGAGTTTCTTCAGAAGAATTCTTACACTTCCCTCGGTGTAGTGGAAGCAATAGAAAGATCCTCACTCCTAGAAAATCTTACCTTCAATATTTGATGGGTGATGGGTGGATGTAATACAAATATAAAGTTTGCAACTTTCAAAACAAAAGGGTTTTCAACGAAAATGAGACCTGCACCATTCGCATAAATGTCTTTCGTACACTCGAACAAAAACAATTTTATCAAAAACCTTGGAGATATTTTTTGTTTTGAAAATGTCCCTGCGGCTTCATCTAAAGGAAAAGCAAAACCTACAATTTCAAATGATGCATAATCGCCCGATGCATTCATTGCCCCCTATATTATTTATGTAGTTTAAGTACCTTTTGCGCCTCTCACGCACAACCGATATTTATAAATAAAGTCTCTACAGAAAGATAATTTTGCGGGGTCGAGAAGATTTGCACTTTGACCTTTAAAATATGAAGGATTGGTTTACAAAACACATCTAAATAATCATGTAATTTGCAATCCGCAGCACTCAGTCAGCTATATCGTTGAATAATTCCTAAAAATATCATTCTAGTGCCTTAAGCACTAAAATATTTAGGTAAACGGCCTCAAAGAAACGTTCCTCGCACCAAACTCTATAGGATGATATATTTTTGGACATTCTATTAAAGGTTTGCTGGTACCACACTTACCGATACTACCCATTCCACCTAGATTTCATTCCTTGGTGATGGTGGTCATCTTTGAGATGTCACGCTTAGGATTAGATTCCTCTATCTTGTACAATTTACGCTTTCTGTGTACACCGTGGTTTATGCAGACTGACGATGTTTACTTGGATAATTATTAATGCAAGATTCGTTCTAGCAGCAACAACTAGAAGCACTATTAATAGCTTCTTGATACCGATGATTGTTTCTTATGCGTGTAGTGTAAATATTCATTTAATGTTTTACCGATATCTAATGCTGTGTACCTAATTGTGGAGGGATAGGAGTGTACAGTGAAGAGTGAAGACGTGTCTTGTTAGGTTTGGTTTGTGTTTTACTTGTACCAGAATTTTCGTTATCAGCAGTGATTCAGGGAAACTTTCAGGTCAACGTGTTCAGTCACGAACCTTTATCAAGAGTAAAAATCGTTTTTTAAATATTTTTGTGATTATCACGAAAAGCCAACTGTCGAAGAATATTGAATAATAACTTCAAATATTTTTAAGAGAGCGTTGTGAATTGTTTCAAAAATTCTCTCGATAATAGTGATTAATCTTAAGTGAAAATTTCTTTCCTACATCAGTTATACTGTTCTTTTTATTTTTATTTGATATTGTGTTAATACAATAGAAGTTACCTTTATAAATTTTTAAACAAATTAATAGTTTTCGTTTACCACTTTCCCTCTTAGTTTGGAAATAAAAGAATAGGGAAGAGTATAGGGTTTAACAAGCGAGAGTTCTCACACGGGTACGCAGAGGTAGTAGGGGAAAACGTGTGCTATTACAAAACGCAAAGAACAAACTTTTAAAATTAACTGAAGTAAAATAGCTTGAAATAAATGAACAACAAAAATGAAACGCGTTAGCCTACAATGCAATGTGAATTAATTTTTAAAAACCACCAAATTATAAATTATAGAAAGAATGGCGGATATCACTCGTCAACTGCCAACGATTACAACATAGAAGCACGATTTAAATGTTGGCGGTATCTGGAAATATGTACATCAACGTCCAGCTGTAAACGTATGTTGTAAATAATACACCGTTTGATAATAAACTTAAGATGTCGGTTCCCTAAGATATTCCTTACGTAATCATCGTTTGAGCAACGTTTCCATGTACCGAAGTGATTTCTAAGCCTAATTAATTTTTCTATGGTATTTATTATTCAAAGGTAAAAATATTAGTTTCATTAGTTTTTGGATCGAAATTGATTTTCTCGAGGTAAAAATAAGTTTTCAATTTTCGCACCACAGTAAGCTGGCTGCCTGCCCCTCCAAAACCCCCTCTGTTCCTCATAACAAATCCAGGAAAGTTAAATATTATTGCAAACAGCAGGGTTGTACTTGTCCGATCCTCTATTTTCGAATGGACAAGTTTATTTGGCTTTCTCAATCGTTAAACCTTTTCTAATATTTTTGAGACTATCAAGGAAAACGAATAGTCAACTGTCCAGAAACTTCAAATATTGTTAAGGAATTGTCACGCAGCGGCGATGGTGTACCGGTTAGCGTATTCGACTGTTATACCTTAGTACGCGGGTTCACATTCAATAGAAGCCGTGGATAAAATAAGGCAAGAATTCAATTCAATTACTCAATTGTTCGAAGGACATATCTCAATAATACTGAATTTACTGAACACCTTTACTGAAAATTTGTTTCCAACGTCAATTGCATTGCTTTTATTCTTGTTTGATATTGTGAAAGCATAATATGTAATAATAATAATGATAATGTGTAATTACATTTATACATTTTTTAACAAATAAACACGTTTCATTAAAACTTTCCTTCATAATGGAAAGGACAGAGAAATGGATCGAGAAAAGATGGAGATTAACATGCGAAAGTTCTCGCACGAGTACACTATTTTTATATAATTTATTTTTAAAAATGTATTAAATAACTAGCATAAAAGTATTATATAACTATTACGAAAGGCGAGAAAGTATGTGCTGTTTTAGCACCACTAGTTTGACTTGTTTCCCACATTATTAAAATTTATATCAGTGGCAATTTGTTTGCATTATTATATTTATGATTACATGTTCTTTAAATAATATCATATAAAGTTTCCAGAATACATCAATTTTCTGCGAAAATGAGCTCAAAAAGTCGTATTTTCAGAAACACTCAAACGTCATTTACTCAAAAATGGATCCAATGTTTTTTCTTCAAACTATTCCAACCGATAGTTCTAATTGCATTGTTTAATATGATGCAAAGTTCAGTTTGGGGTATTTTTTTATTACACAAATTATTTCTCTTTAATCTCTCTCGCCGTTAATATGCACATTTACAGCAATTTGTAAACATCATTTGCGTGTTAAGGAGCTTCAAATGTCTTCTAATGAAGGTTTTGTGAAAACTCAAAAAATTTCTGTGAAAAAGAGCTTCAAATTTCGTATTTATAGTAACACTTAAACATCAGAAACTATTACTGGCAATAATGGTTATCCACAGTATCGTCCTCGAGTGGTGGCTTTGGTCTTCTGCCACTGGATTGTGAGATCCGGCGCCGATCTACCGACCAGTAACGGAGTTACTCTCAGCCAGGTATCTCCCAGCGAAGCACTGTTCTAGACGAGAAAAAAGTAAGCTCCCGACTGTGTGGTAGTGTAGTGCATGTAGTAAGTAAGAAGTGAGGATAGGACAAGGAAAAAGAAGGAGAGGTTAGGTGTTCATCGCAGAAACCATAGATAACTACTGATTAGAGCAACCTGCCGCTTGAAATCTCCTCCAACTATATAGCTAAGGTCGAAAATCCTGCCACCATTGGGACTCGAATCCTAGGACATCTCGGTCAAAGGCACTGTAGCGGCATCAGTAGAAGCCCTGCGCAACCCAAGCTGGGTTTATAACGTTATACATGTGACATTGGTTCTAATTAGGAAACTGCTTGTGCAAATGTTCGACATATTACGCGATGACGCAGGCGAGTATAATTTAAGAACTTGCCAAATAAATGAGTTGTATAATAATCGGATATAATAAATGTCACATGCGTTTGTTGTTCGTTGTATGAAACTTTTTTTACTGCACATGCATTGACAAAAAAATGTTCATTTCCTATTTTGTGCGTTCTAGAATTTTGTAACGTTTATTTTGAGAAAGCCTGTATGCTTGCCCGTTCCGACAATCCACGCATGCGTAGATGCGCTTTTGTCTCGAGATAGAGCTGCTCCAGCTTGAACACTGCAGTTATTTCGTCTCCCAGATCTTCGTGTTTGAGCGTCGTCTATCGCTGCTCCAACATGAGCGCGCGCCCTCAGCAACATACTGTAGTGTGCGTGGCGTGGCGTGACATGGCGTGGCATGGCATGGTGTGGCGTGGCGTGAGCTTACCCGGGCGGCGGGGGCGGCAGGTAGGGCTCCGGGGCGCGCGCGGAGGCGCGGGGGTCCGCGACAGGGCGCGCGCCAATGGCGTTAATGTCTGGCCCCAGCTGTAGCTGGCGCGGAGCGCGGGCGGCGCGGGCGGCGGAGGGCGCTAGAAGGAACGTCGCAAGAAGCACGGTTTGCGCCGTCACCAGCGCCGGACGCGGCGCCTGCGGACACAAGAAAAACAGGACGCTTTAATTGGAGTTGCAGTGGGAGGCGAGGACTCGATCTGCTTATTCACAAGACTTCACAGGCTGCCCTAATCAGGGTTTCCAGACTGGGCGGAATTCCGCTTTTTGAGCTGGAAAACGGCTCTCACGCGGGACAAAAACTGATTTCCCGGAATACCGGCCATGGATAGATATGCATCAAAACATGTACGGTTTTGTGCAGGTTTTCAGATTACGGCGAAATTTTCAAAAAACATCCACAACGACGTTGACAGTGAGTTTGATTTTTTAGTTGTTTTTTTATTCACGATTTTTCAATAATCATTTGTTAATTAGTTCAAATTTACTTTCAGAAGTAAGTAATATTAGTTTTTACATCTCTAGTAAAGGGTGTTTTCTGAAAAAGCCAAAGCTTTGCCGTGCGGGCAATATAATAATTGCAAAACTTGCAGTTCATTTTACAACACGCCATTAAAAATTACTCATCTTTAGAAGTACGGTGGCACAGCCAGCATTTTCCGTTGGGCCATAGGGAATAAGCATGCATA
Source organism: Gryllus longicercus (assembly GCA_038098605.1). Classification (NCBI taxonomy): domain Eukaryota; kingdom Metazoa; phylum Arthropoda; class Insecta; order Orthoptera; family Gryllidae; genus Gryllus; species Gryllus longicercus. The sequence goes on along the minus strand of JAZDUA010000069.1, from coordinate 4,770,494 downwards.
TGTAAGCATTTCTGTAGTAGTCTTTTTAAGCGCGGATATTTAAGAGGAGTAAGGAGAGTGAAAATGAGAAAGTGGGAAATGTATTTAAAATATTACATTTAATAAAGGAACGAAAATATGATTTTAAAGGTTAGTCAATACTGTTTGATTTTGAGAGCTAGCCTTGAATATAGAACATTTCCCTAGTTTTACATCGGAGATGATTTTCTTACAACATCAACAAATGGGCCTCAGTGTCATGCCCGACCTCACTCTCCAATTCACAAAAGGTAATAATAAGCAAAGGTAAATCTCGTTCTGGCTAAAAGATGCCCAAAATGTATGTGAGAGCACTTTCTAAGTGATTGTCCCTTTTTTATGAACTTGTCTAAGAAGGACAGGCTCAAATGTCCGGAAGGAAACAATAGATGGTCAGGTGGTTAGGTTTCAAATCAGACAGGCATTCTATTGTAGGAAAACTTGTTCCATTTGTGAAAAATCTCATCATCAGTTGTTGCATATTGATAAAATGAAATGAAAAACGCCACAGCCAACTGTATGTCAGCTGCCAGCACCATTAGTGGTGCTGGCTATTCTATTGCCTACTGCAAGGCTAATGGGTTTCACTCCTGAAGGAAAACTCTACCACTTAAATGCCCTTCTCGAGTGCAATCAATTTAATTACACGTTAAACAGTAATAAAAACTCTTGAATTACCTACAAGGAAATTTAACATTAATATTGTGACAATTGGCTGTGATCCCACGGCAGCTAATCATGTCAAATTAAACCTTCAGTCTTGTCAAGACAACAACCCTTGGTCTAAAACTATTGAGTTTTTTGTTGTACCAGATCTTCTACGTCTCTTAAAGAGACATGTGACCCAAGTTTGTGGTGTCTCCCTACTGATGTATTCTTGGTAGATCCCCTGTTTAATGAATCTAAGGCTATTCATGTTCTGCTCAGTACAGACATCGTTTTTTATACTTTGCGCCCAAATAATAGGAAAAGATCTGACGGGAAATTCCCCACATTGCAGGAAACCCTTTTAGTTTGGCTTATAGAAGATCGCACTCCTCTGCGTCCTGCCCTTATTAATCCAAATTGTCCCTTTTTAACATCTGATTGTGAGGTGCCCCAGTCTATCAGAAAATTTTGAAAAGTCGAAGAAGCTGCCCCTATTTGTCTACAGCATTCAGATGAAGAGCTAGCGGAAGCTCATTTCGTCAAAACGCATAGAAGGGATGATACCGGAAGATACGTCTCCCTCCCCCTCAAATCAGAACCGCCTACGCTAGGTGATTCAAAAGCACAAGCCCTGAAAAAACTTCACGCTCTAGAGCGTAGATTCAAAAAGGATCAACATTTTCAATTGGCCTGTCAAGATTTCATGCAGGTGTATTGAGATTTAGGTCATAAGCGCGTAGCATCTCCTGACACCTTCAATGATTACATTACAGTTCTGTGTAATGTACGGTTTTATAAAGTGAAATTCACCCCATGGTCTGTTTAATTGAATCGGTTCGATAATATGCAAATCGTCATTTTACATCAGAAATGTGCGAATCAACCCAGTAACTTGTGTTACGATTGTGGAAGATTTATACACTAACTTCAAAGGGAAAAAATATATGAAATTACAAAACTTGCGTATTCTTTTCTCTTTGGCTGCCGTGTTTGCGATCAGGACAAAACAAGGGTGGCTTACCAGTGTTGTGTCACCTGTTCAACGATCCTTAGGTTGTGGTTTTACGGAAAACTCAAATCATTCTTTTTTACTGTACCAATGTTGTGAAGAATTCCAACACACCGTTTTCTGTTAGAAGTATCTAACAGATAAAAATATCAGACTTGTATAGAAAAAAGGAAACGCGCCTGATCAAACATTCAGATATTTTTATGCCATGCACCTGTGTCACGCAATGATGAATTATCAGTGCATGTACTCCCGGACACTTGGTTGACTCATCATGATGAAAACTGATTAAACTGATGCCGAGTTTCCTCCAGAAACAGAAGCCTTCACTTCAAATAATCCAGGCTACTTGTTAAGAAAGTCTGACACTGTGTTGCGCTTAGTAGTACGTACAGGAAGACCTAAATGATTAGGCACAGGACCTGAATTAGGGAGAAAAATAACCTGAACTGCTAGACTCATGTTGGATGTAATATTGAAAGAAGAATTGACAGACATTGAGGTAGCAGCTTGGCCTTCAAGGGACTTATGCATGCATTTCTCTGAAAAATGAAAGAAGACTTATTATAGAATGTTGGTCACATATAGGGTAGAAAACTATAAAAATATGAGGTGTAGAATGTCTGAAAATTCATTTTCTTCACTCCGATCTTACTTTTTCCCGCAGAACTTGGGTGATATTAGTGATGAATTTGGTGAGCAGTTTCATCAAGATATTACTACAGTGGAATAGATATACCAATACCGTAAGTATCCTACAATGATGGTAGATAATTCCTGTTTTTTGTCAGAGAGAAAGAGAGAGAGAGAGAGAGTAAACTAATATAAGAGGAAATGACAAGGCACAAAGCGTTTCTAAGCACAATTAAACAATTTATCCTTCCAATAAGTTTCAACAGTATTCCATGACCATGCTTATTCCACTTTTTAGTTGTTCTTAGCACATATGAATCATGTTCATAACATTTTCGGGATGTCAAGCGCCTGTTTCTTCTCACAGCACTTTATCTTCGTGACAGGTGTTGTCTAATTGTATATTAATAGAGTTAAACATGCATTTCGAAATCCACATTAATAGATCAGGTTTCTCGTTTGAAAGGCTGCATATTTCTGAGTCGAAACACTAATGCATTTATTTCGGCAAATGAATAGGTAATCCAATTAAACAATCGAATGGCAAGCAATGACCTCAGGCCTACGTCCGAAAGGCATCAGACGGCAATTCCACCCACTTGACTTGGCTTGACCTGGGAGAATTGCGAGGCCCTTAATTTTCCACGTTGCGTAAAATAACGGCCGCTAAGACGGCGGCGGACGCGAGTAAATGGCCGATCGACCGGTCGAAGCAGGAAGCGCGCAACACGCAAAAGCAGCACGCAGCGCTCCCCACGCCCTCACCGCCGCCACCTAGGGGCAACAGGAAGTGGCCCCGAGGGGCAAAGGGTGGAAGTGACGATGAAGATAAAGAAGTGGGCGGTGGCGATGGAAGAGACATTGTAGGCAGTGCCAGCGCCGAGGATGGCAGGAACTGGAAGTAGTGGAGGGTTTTGTAAAGGGAAGGAGGCAGCGAGTAGAGGGTGGAAGTGACGATGAAGACGAAAAACAAGGCGGAGGCGATGGAAACGACGCTAGAAATGGTGACGGTGGCGAGGATGGTCTTCTTCTTCTTCTTCTTCTTCTTCTTCTTCTTCTTCTTCTTCTATTTCTTCTTCTTAAAAAGTCTAAGACTTGTTCCTTTCCAAGAATTATAACGAGTCTTTCCATCTTTTCATTGGTCTGCTAACTTCTCTTCTTCCCCTCAGCCTTTCATCCCTAACAATCATCACGATTCTTTTCTCCTCCATTCTCTCAATATGATTGCTTCATTCCTTTCTTCGGTTTGCTACCCATTCCGTAATGGGCTTGACTTTGCACTCTTCCCTGATCTTTCTGTTTCTTTCCTTATCCAGAGTGTGATTTGTAATTTTTCTCAGAACACTCATTTCGGTTTCTCAGAACACCTCAAGTTGTTGTTGGGTACGTTTCGTTTCGCTTCTTGTTTCTCCTGCATATATTAATATTGGTCTAATTATTGATTGATATATTCTAACCTTCGAGTCCTATTTTAGATGTGTATTATACCATATTGAGTAGTTGAGACAGCCAGCAAACCTATTACCCTTTATTATTTGTTCTTTTATTTATTTCTTCGTTTGTCCTGAGCTTGTTAAAGTTATTCTCAAATATTTCACTTTTAGAACTTGTTCTATTATTTGATTATCCGCTACCAATTTACACCTAATCGGATTCTTAGCAATTGTCATAGCTTTCGTCTTCTGGGTAGATATTTGTAAATTAAAATTCTTGCAAAGTTTACTGAACTCGTACAGTAATCGTTGTAAGTCATCTTCATTTTCTGCTATTAACAATGTGTCGTCTGCGTAACATATAATATTTATATTATATTTTCCCATACTATATCCTTTTCTTGGTTTTAGTTCTTTTATAATATTATTCATTGTTACATTAAATAACAATGGGTTCAATAAATCCCCTCATATATATATATATATATATATATATATATATATATATATATATATATATATATATATCGATTAAGAGTTTTAAAAGGTTAGAGGGCATATTTTCTTGTCTTTTCATTGTTTCAGTATTCTTATGACATCAATTAGTTTTATATTGTAAAATGCTTTGCTTAGGTCTGCAAAGCATAGGAAAGCTGGTTTGGGAAATTCTACAGCTTTTTCCACGACGTGATGATCTACCGCGTCTAAAACTCTGTTGTCCCATTCTATCATATTCACGAGAGTGCAATACATTTCGTGAAGATTTTCAATGAGCTGTTTAGGAGGTTTATTCCTCTGTAATTATCTGTATCATGTTTGTCTCCTTTCTTAGAGGGATAAGAATGCTTGATTTCAATTCCTTTGGTATTGTTGCATTATTTAAAATTTTATTCATAAGTTTCGTTACCTCTATGCATAAAGTTTTTCCTCCATATTTAATGAGCTCATTATATAGTCCATCTTCTCCAGGTGACTTCCGATTTCGTAGTGTTCCGATTACTTTTGATAGTTCTTCACATTCTACGCACTGTTCTTTGGATATAAAATCTTCAACCAAGTCTATTATCTCTGATGTGTCATCGTGGAGTAGTTCTCTAAAGTATTTTATCCATGTTTCATCAGATACTTTGTCTGTGTTAATTAGTTCATTTATTTCTGTCCTCTGGCCTCTAATGAATCTCTCGATATCTTTTTGTCACTAAAAGAAATCATGTTGAAGTCGCATGGTGAAGGGGATCCAGTAATCTTTATTTCTCCAACCCTTGCATTAACTTTATTCCTGATATTTTTATATTCTTGTTGTGTTTCTGGTGTTTTATTCTGTTTGAATTTTATATATGCCGCTCTTTTCCTTTGTGCTATATCCTTCACTTCTTTAGTAAACCAAGGTGTTTTTTTTGTTTTCTTACTTTTTTGTATTTGTTTCTATTATTCCTGCGGCCTCTTTAGCAGCTTCAATAATATATGTTTTTAAATTAGCGAGGATGGTGAATGCAGCAAGTGAAAGTGGTGCCGGGGTTTGAGGCGGGTGTTAGTTCTCTGATAAACTGTGTCCTGGTATTGATTCCAGATCTTGGTACATAGTACCTCGGTGGAAGAATTTGTCTTTCGGAATAATTGAAGACAAAAAATGTGTTCTGAAAGTGCAATACGAAAAAAGAGCATATAGATATCCATTCTTCTTTTTGAAAAAAATTTTCATCATAAAAAGTTTATTTAATTCCGACACATCTCTCAGAGATTTTAGGTTATAGTAAAATAATTTTATAAAAATATGACACGACATCATCCCAATTCTATTGTGGTTGTTATTTAGAATAAAAACCTTCAACAAAAGTATTTTAAATATTACTACATTTATAAAATGCAAAGCATATGAATTTTTTTCTATCTCCAATTTACCCAATATCTATTCGTGTGACAGAAACATGTAAAATTAAAATTTAATGGCATATATAAAATGATAATTATTAATATCTTATATTATTCTTATTATAATTTTCACAAAATCAAGATTATCAAAGAGCATACATTCACATCAGAATCAGAAGGAATGTTGAAAGTTAAAAAATTAAAATTATATATATAATATAAAAATGAATCGCAAAATGTGTTGGTAAGCGATTAACTCAACAACGCCTGGACCAATTTGGGCAATTCTTTTTTTAAAATGTTCGTTGAAGTTCAAGGATGGTTTTTACGTCGAGAAAAATTCGAATAATTGCCGGAAAAACCCTGAAAACAGCCCTTTTCTTTTCCCCATACAAACGTTTTCTAACTAAAATTCAGAGTCAATTTGAGCTTTATAGCTGTTGTATAAAGCACTCATTGTTGTTAGTAGCACAAGCACTCATTGTTGTAGGTATGTTCCTAACGTCAAAGAGTCAATTTGCACTTTATTACCGTTATACAAAGTTCAAATTCAATCATATCTATCAAAACAGTGTGCGTTGGAGCACAGAATACATGGTTGGAGGATTTAATGTCGCGTTCCGAAACTGTTAACAAAATAATCTATAATATAGATATGCCTCCTATTAGACAAAGCAATTTAGGTAGAAGAACCCGAAATGCTACAAATCAAGCTAATTACCGATCCAATCATGCTGCACAAGAACATGACGACCGAAATGAACGTGAAGGAATTCGGATATCACGAACGCGTGAAGCGCGAGCGCTACATTCAACTAATAATCGCGCAAGTTTGAATCGAGCTGCTTTCAGTTACGATGTGTCAATTGACTACAGTAACTACCAATGTGTTGTTATTGGTTCTATGAACTCGGTTTGCTCATATTGTAAGGCAATGAAATTTAAAAACGAAGCTAATGGATTGTGTTGCGCAAATGGTAAAGTGGAATTGATACCATTGGGACCACCACCAGAGCCATTTGTACTCATTGGTTTCAGGAATAGGAACAGATTCCAAACACTTTTTGACAAATATCCAACAATATAACAATTGCTTTCAAATGACTTCATTTGGGTCAACAAATGTAGTTCGGGAAAATTTTATGCCAACTTTCAAGGTATGTATTATAGCAGTTAAACATAATTATTTTATGTTCTGTCTCCTAAGTTAAGATGTGTTACTAATCTTCAATTTCTTAATCATTAAGATCATAATCATCACTTAGTCCCCATATTATTTGGTGATTCAGTTTTAGCGACTCTTTTATTATTTTGAAACCCAATATAATTATTTGATGATAGATATTAGTTACAACTAATTAGGAGACAGATAAAATTTTAAAGAACAAATACTATTTAAGTTTGATCACTGACAATCCATAAATTTATACCCCACATTGCTTATTTATTTTATTTTATAGTGTTTAGTACAAACATAATATTTTTTTAATTTACAGATACAAGGCCAAATATATCACAGAGCAGGTTCACTGTTACCAGTGTCAGATAGCAACTACAAATTCCTGCAAATTTATTTTATGGCAATTCATCACAAGAAATTAATCTGCGTTGTGCACATAACAATTTAGTAAAGAGGTCTATTGTAGAACAATTACAAACTTTATTTCATGAACACAATCAATTGATTATATTGTTTAAAATTGCCCTGGATCTGATGCCATGAGATAATCACAAAATTGTAATCAGAGCTGATAAAACACCTGCGGGTCAACATGCAAGACGTTTTAATGCACCAACTATTGATGAAGTTGCTATCGTTGTAGTTGGAGAAAACTTGGAATCCCGTGATATTGTTTTACATCGTGGGAATGATCAATTACAACGTATAAAGGAAACACACCGCTCATATGATGCACTGCAATATCCCATCATATTTTGGCAAGGTAAAGATGGCTATGAATTCTCAATAAAAATGATAAATCCCATTACAGGTAATTAAAATATTAGTTAATATCTCAGTCACTATATTATATATTTTAATTTTATATTTCAATGTTATTAAAACAAAATCTATTTACAGGTTCTGAAACTAACAAAAAAGTCAGTTCAATGAACTATTATTCATACCGCCTAACGATTCGGGAAAATGAAGACAATCACATATTGAAATGTCGGCGATTATATCACAAATATATTGTTGACATGTATGTTAAAATTGAAACGGAGATATTAACATTCATCAGGTTGAATCAGACCAAACTTCGATCTGAAGAGTAAATTCACCTTCGAGATGCGATTAATACTGATGGAAATGCACAGAATGTTGGTCGGATGACTATTCTTCCAACAACATACTACATCGGAAGCCCTCGACATAGGCACGAATATGCTCAAGGTGCCATGTCGTATGTTCGTCATCACGGTACAGCAGATTTGTTCATCACATTTACATGCAATCCGCACTGGATAGAAATCAAGCAGGAGTTATTCCCTGGGCAATCACCCATTGATCGTCATGATATTACAGCCAGTCTTTAGACAAAAATTGAAATCTATAATGGATTTCATCGTAAAACATTATGTGTTTGGTGAGACACGCTACTGGATGTATTCTGTGGAGTGGCAGAAACGAGGATTGCCACATGCACACATTTTTATTTGGTTGGTTGAAAAGATAAGGCCAAATGAAGTTGATGCAGTGATATCAGCTGAAATCCCTGATGTACAAGTAGATCCTGGATTGCATGAGGTAGTTATCAAAATTATGATACATGGTCCCTGTGGAACTCTTAATCAAAATTCACCATGTATGATGGATGGTAAATGTTCAAAACGATATCCACGGACATTAATATCGGAAACAATAACTGGTAATGACGGTTATCCACTGTATCGTCGACGATCGACAGCAGACAATGGAAGATCAACAATTGTCAAATTAAATCAACAAGATATTGAAATAGATAATCGTTGGATTGTTCCATAATCACTCATTTTATCAAAGACCTTCAAAGCACACATCAACGTTGAATCTTGCCATTCAGTGAAATCTATTAAATACATTTGCAAATATGTAACCAAAGGGAGTGATATGGCTGTGATTGGAATTGGTGCAGAGAATTCCAATAATGAAGTTACCCAATACCAAATGGGCCGCTATGTTAGTAGTAATGAAGCAGTATGGCGAATATTTTCTTTTCCTAGTCATGAGAGACACCCTTCCCGTTGTTCACTTAGCTGTGCATTTAGAAAATGGACAAAGAGTGTATTTTACAGCACAGAACGCAGTACAAAAAGCTGCTCAGCCACCATCTACATTAACACGTTTTTTTGAGACATGCCAAAACGATGACTTTGCACAAACATTGCTATATTCTGAAATGCCAAAATATTATACTTGGAATCAATCCTCAAGGAGATTTATACGACGGAAACAAGTTCCAGGATACCCAGATGTGTATTCCACCGATGCCATTGGTCGAATTTATTCAGTACATCCAAGCAATGATGAATGTTTTTATTTACGACTGCTGTTAGTCAATGTACGTGGCCCAACATCATTCCAACATTTACGAACTGTTGATGGTGAATTGTCTGGATCTTACAGAGAAGCCTGTCAACGTTTGCAATTGCTAGAAAATGACGCTCATTGGGATCAAACTCTCAATGATGCTGTAATATCATCAAACGCTCATCAAATACGAACATTATTTTCATCAAACCCAATTGATTTGTGGATCAAGTACAAAGATTATATGTGTGATGATATTTTGTATCAAATACGAAATAGAATGGGAAATCCAAATATACAAATCAGTGAAGAAATTTACAATGAAGCATTGATTTCAATTGAGGACATGTGCTTGATGATGTCAAACAAACTATTAATTCAATTAGGCCTGGCCGCGCCCAATCGTCCAATGCATGATGCTTTTTACCAAGAGTTGAATCGAGAAAAACTGTATGATCTCAACTCTTTGATATAATTAATTCAAACAAATCTTGCACTGTTGAATGAACAACAAAAGTATGTATTTGATACTCTTATGAAAGTAACAAATGATGAAACTGGAGGGATTTACTTCTTAGATGCACCTGGTAGTACAGGAAAAACTTTTTTGATTTCATTAATATTAGCAACGATTCGCTCACAAAATAAAATTGCACTTGCTCTCGCTTCGTCGGGAATCGCAGCAACTTTGCTTGAAGGTGGTCGAACAGCACATTCAACTTTAAAATTGCCATTAAATATGCAAAGCAATGAAACTTCGACCTGCAACATTTCGAAGAACTCTGCAATGGCAAAGGTCTTACAACAATGTAAATTAATTGTTTGGGATGAATGCACGATGGCACATAAAAAATCTTTGGAGGCTTTAGACAGAACCTTAAAAGATCTACGGAGCAATCATAACCAATTTGGTGGTGCAATGATTTTATTAGCAGGAGATTTTCGTCAAACATTGCCAGTGATTCCACGATCAACACCAGCTGATGAACTCAATGCATGTCTAAAGTCCTCCAATTTGTGGAAACATGTCAAAGTACTTCATTTAAGCAAGAATATGCGTGTCGAATTAAAGCGATTACTTACTTTTAAATGCTTATATATGTTTTATTTAATTATATTTCTTATTCACAACGCCCCATCACCAGGGTGATGGTTCTGTTCAGGAGATTTTTTGCCCAGACTATAAAATATGTAGGAACAAAAAACTGTCACATTACAAATCTTTTGGACAGGACGAAGTCTGTCGGGTCCGCTAGTATATAATATAAAAATAAATGGCAAAATGTGTTGGTAAGCGCATAACTCAACAACGCGTGGACCAATTTGGCCAATTCTTTTTTTTAATGTTTGTTGAAGTTCAAGGATGGTTTTTACGTCGAGAAAAATTCGAATAATTGCCGGAAAAAACCTAAAAACAGTCCTTTTCTTTTTCCCATACAAACGTTTTCTAACTAAAACCTAGAGTCAATTTGAGCTTAATAGCTATTGTATAAAACACTCATTGTTGTTTAAACAATGTAGGTATGTTCCTAACGTCAAAGAATCAATTTGCACTTTATTACCGTTATACAAAGTTCAAATTCAATCATATCTATCAAAATAGTGTGCGTGTGTGCATTGGAGCACAGAATACATGGTTGGAGGATTTAATGTCGCGTTCCGAAACTATTAACAAAATAATCTATAATATAGATATGCCTCCTATTAGACGAAGCAATGGACAACCTGATGAATGTTATTCTCTTCGTTTCAATTTTAACATACATGTCAACAATATATTTGTGACATAATAGCCGGCATTTCAATATGTGATTGTCCTTTTTTTCCGAATCATTAAGCGGTATGAATAATAGTTGATTGAACTGACTTTTTTGTTAGTAATGTAAATAGATTTTGTTTTAATAACATTGAAATATAAAATTAAAATACATAATATAGTGACTGAGATGTTAACTAATATTTTAATTACCTGTAATGGGATTTATCATTTTTATTGAGAAATCATAGCTACCTTACCAAGACAATTATTTATGCAGGATAATAATTAGCTAAAATATGTTTCCCTGTAAACAGAGTGGAGTTTTATTCATTTTTACCAACTACAATTTACATTATCATTTACAAAACTATTTTGACGTCATGGATACTCACAGCGAACACAGACACAGAGCTTTCATATAACAAATATATTTATTACAAAGAAAACAAAACAAATATATACACTTAATTTCCTTCTTACACCCTAGCTCTGATAGACCTACTATCCCCCATCGCGGGAGCGATCCAAACCCGATTGATGATCGGTTTCGATGGTGGCATTCGCCACTCCTACTTCTGAAGCGCGCACAAAGCCTAGCTTCCGTGACCGGATGTCACACTGGGACACAAAGTCCGTTCTGGCGTACCAACGGATGGTTTGCCTCGATCGCAGGAGCGATCTTATCCGATTGAGAATCGGCGTGAATTGACACTCAACAACTCCTCACTTCGGAGCACGCACACAGCATCGCTCCCACGTGACCGCAGTCACCCAAGGACACAAAGTCCTCCGCACGCTCGTCAACTCGTGACTTGCCTCGCGAGCCTGGCCCGCATATGCACCGTCGTGGCGCCAAGTTTTGTGCACATGCACGAGGTTCTCCCACTGTCTCCAGAACCCACCCACTGGCTCTGTACACTCCGTTATATAGTCGAGGCCCACGTGACCTACTACTACGCCACCCCCACCACTGTTATAATGCTAACAATTAAAAAGTGTTTGGGTCTCCGTTTCTTAAGACCGGAAGACTCCAAAGCCTTGTGTCTCCCGTTTCCGCGTTCTTGCTTTACGGAAAAACCCTTCTCTCCTTCCTGTGGCGAGGAGTTTCCTCTTACTAATCCTCTACCAATCGTCCCCAAATAGATGCCACGAGGCACGCTGGCTAATACGTTACACTATTTACATTTTGCTCTTACCTGTAAACAGAGAAACGACAATTCAAGCTATCTACTACCGCTTCTCTGTTTACACCACTTATATGTATATATATATTGTGACGTACCTACTGTTCGGGCGCCAGCTGTGACGTCCCTGTTCGGGCGCCAGCTGTGACGTACCTGCTGTTCGGGCGCCAGCTGTGACGTACCTGAATTGTCGGTACTTTCCACTGCAAATAAATTATAAAGGATGGGTGTCTTGCTCGTGAATGGGTCCCTTGAAGGAATCGATATAGCATTGGTAAATTAAAGTAATAAGTTCGTACAAACACAAATACAATTTATTCACAAACCAATCTGTTATACACATGAGCGAATACACTAATACTTTTTGTCTTGGTACCAAGATTTGGATTATCATAAGATTTTATCATACCTTGGGGCCCCAACAAATACCTCCGTTGCTCTGGATTATCGCTAGCGTCGGCAGCGGTCGCCGATCTCAAATGCAGCTCGGCGCGTCCGGCGGTTGGTGGTGTGGGGTCGCCGCAGGCCGGCGGCAACGCGGACTCCTTGGCTTCGGCCCCGGGCATTTTAGCTTGCAGTCCCACCTAAGTATTCACAACTTCTCGGCAACGTCCATCCCGTTCCTGTAATATGCTCGAATAATGTCGCCGCACTTTCCCTCTAGTTATTGTTCACTGTTCTGATGTAACTGCGGAGCACGTGGTCATTACTCGCGCCAGCGTCGGTTTCACTACACACAGTTTTTGTATTGTTTTCACAGTATCTGATGGAACATGCGCGATTTACAGTTCTCTACGTACCAACCTCTTCCACTTTCTACTTTCCCGACCTCTAACTAGCATTTCCATAAATCTTGCATTAGCTAATATCCTACATCACTGGCCACGTTTTTCCCTGTCCGTACTCAACGGCGAACTCTTTGCAACTCCGTCCGCAGTCAACGGCGAATTCTCTTCAACTGACTCGCGCTCGTAACGGCTGATTTCCCTACAACTCCTCGCTCGGCTCGTAACGGCCGAAATCGTTCCCACGATGTGCTCGCGGCGACGGCGGCGGTAGGCCCCCGTTCGTCGCGCCTGCCGCCTGTACCCCGCAGTTCAAAATGAGCTATAATTATTTTTATGCTTAATGTTTCTAATTTGCATAAAGAAACGCTCCGTGTTTCAATATATATATATATATATATATATATATATATATATATATATATATTGTAACACCCCCGGTCGTCTCGTTAGAGAACGCCCGGTTAGCGGCCCGGTTATAGCTCAGTCGGTGATGGAAGGAATCGTTAAACAGATACAATGGCAGTGCGAAACAAACACTTTGATCACTGGTAAAAATTACTTTTATTCCTGGGCAATCAAATCTAATGCCCCAGGGAAGTTACATTTGTAAATTTAGTAAAAAATTGAGAAAATTAGGTGAAAAGAAAAGATGAAATGTTAGAATTCAGAGTAAAGCTTAAAAAATAGGAAGAATTATAACTAACATTACAATGGTAAAAACAAAAGTTACAAGTCAATGTGCCATAGCGCGGCACCGCATTACAAAATTTACACAGGGACGAATGCCCTTGAATGATACTGCCTGGAAAAAGGTCTTTGCGCGCCCGGGGAGGGCGGGCGCGGTCGAGAGGGGCGTCTGGCGGCCTTCAAAATAATGCAGCGGAGGTCGATGGCCTCCCGGGCCAACAGCTGGGCGGTCGGGTCGTGACGTCACCAAGGGGCGGCGGAGTCTGGCAGCGTTGTAACGGCGTCTGGTAGTGTTTGGTTGAACTCGGGGCGGCCGGGATTCTCTCGATCTCAGGAGCGTAGCAGTCAACTATGCGTACCTCTGCTTTCCATGATAATTCTCAAAACACTTCATCGGACAGTCTAGATCTCCTTTAGAAAAACATTCACTTCTCTTCACAACTAATTCCCACTTCAGAGCAGTTTTCTCTGTCTACTGCAGTCGGCTCAATGCTCAAGCTCGCAGTAAAATTATATAAGTCCCTTATAGGCGTACTCGCCCGAATAGTTACCCCCCCCGGAGAAATTTCTCTCCCAACTGCTCTCAGCCTAATACTCAGGCTCCTTCCGACAAATTATACAAGTCTTTCAGAGACACACTGGTCTCTCCCCGACGAATAGTTACCCCCCCCAGAGAAGTTTCTCTCCCGACTGCCCTCAGCGTATTGGAATTTGTAATTCGGAAATGTAGCAAGTAAACTTTTACCCCCACCTATTTTCTCGCGTGCTCCAGCTCCTTATAATAGTCGCGTCGCTATTGGCCAAAGGTGATGGCGCATTTCACTATTTCCAACCAATCGCGACGGGGAAGCCACGGAAATTTCCGCTCTCTGTGCCAGCTGCGAGTGCACAGTGTTATTCTTATTCCTTCTAGAACATCGGCCATGCCTGCGCAAGAGGGCGCGTTGTCCGGTGAAAGAATTATCGTTCTAAAGATTTCGCAGCTGTTCTGGCGTCCGCGCGCCTCTCTCTCCGTTAATCTTTTCACGCCGACCCTTATAACGACTTTCTTAATGGGCCGGGGGCGCAAATGGCTGTCACGATAAGCGAGGTTGCGTGCGTGTCGCCATCTGTTTATTCTCCCAGTAGAACTCAGGGCGATCGAGTTTGTTTTATTTAATCTTTGGTCCGGTGAATTTTGTTTAAAACGTATTAGGAAATCGGTATCGCTACAATATATATATATATATTGTATATATATATATATATATATACGCGTTTTCTATGTGTATTGTGAAATATGTCTTCTACTAGCCAGGAGAGGCGGCAGGGAGGATGAGTGAATCTGTGATAATAAATAAATAAAGTTGCGCCGGCATTGGCGGTGACAAAAGCTGATTTTGGAATTATTTAGTTAGTTGGCTTAATTGAAGAAATTTTCACATTTCTTTTCTTTATTTAATTCTTCAAAAAACGTTTCGGCAATTTTCATATATTGACATTATCATTCTCTGAAATTAATGACACACTAAACAATTGCTAAACTAAAACAAGACAACCTTTAAATATTAAAATATGAACTTCTTACTGACCATTTATAATGAGTATTATCATTTCAAAATTTCACTCAGACCGAGTAAAAGTGTTGTTACAAAAACGTTCATTTTAACATAGAGCGTTTAGCGCTCATGCGCACAAGCCAAGCGACATTACCGAAGTTTCCGCGCTCCCGGACAGAAGGCAACGGAAATTCATTCAGTCTACCGGTGGAAATTGAACGCCAGTGAAATGGAGCCCGTGTGCTCTCTCGCCATTTTGCAAACATACCTTCAGAGAATAGTCCTCGTAATCGGTCGTGTTGTCGTAATCTGTGATACTGTCGAACAAATCAAATTCAACAAACTTGCACACCTTTACAAGTTTTATTTGTGGTGAAGGCGACGACCATAATCCAGACAACGGCGATTCTTGTCAAGGGATGTGGCGCCGAAAGAACAAGCTTCATATTCAACCTGGATATGGCGTCGGCACAACGGTTCCGTATCTACATTTAAGCTCATTAAATCATTGGTACTAATTTTAGTAAAGCACTCAACTTTTGCACTCAATGTTATTTATGTATAAAATAGTTTTATTAGATTATGTAATAAAAAATTGTTCACAAACCTTTCAAAACACATGTTTATACATGAATTGTAATTATTCATTTTATTCCCGTTCATAACCATTCATTCAAATTAGGTGAATTTGAAGTACAATAAGGAACTACCAGAATATCAAGAATACCATCGATGAGTTTTCGATACCATTTCAGATTCATCAAGTGTTTAATTTAACTGCCATAACTGAACAGCATTGCTACCAATTCACCACTTCTTAAATGAATGACAGTTACTTACAAATCTACACAAAAACATGACTATTAATTACAAATAATAATAATAATAATAATAATAATAATAATACTTAATCAGCATTAACCAGTTGTGTTAATTTCAATGATCATAGTTATTTATTTACATAAATATAAATTTCTGTATTATTTTAAATTTATTAATTTTAGGTTGGTATTCCTGCTTTTGTTCGTTTTCAAAACCTTCAGAATGTTAATGCTCTACTTTGTACATAAACTGGCATACCTGGGGTGATTTGTCTCTACTCGCTCCCCTTGTAGTTCAATTCAATTTCTAAATAGCAATTCATTAAATTTTTATGTCAATTTTCAACAGTTTTATCAAGAATGGCATATTGCATCTTATTAACTATATTCACAGTCGTTTACATGCTTAATTATCGTGTTCTTAGTGCCTAAAGTGTTTGGAACTGACACTAAATATAAATAAAACATTGCTTTGATAGAAAACATCATACTGTAATTACGACTCCAGTGCCAAAGTCGTGAATTTAAATTCTGGCTTTTCGTTTTACCAATATACCATAAATTCTTAAACCACAGGTTGGGAAACAAACCACGAGAAAGGTTATGAGACAACTAAAAATTGTCCTAAAGAAAAATATAAAATTCTGCAGAGGATGCCATTAATTTTTTAATACTAAATGCAATCGTTAAAGAAAATTACATTACCCTGGCTTGTTTCCAACGACTGTCTTGTTTCTCGTCCGAATCTCGCAGTTGCTCCGATCGCGCACTAACCTCTCGCGCCATTTCCATGATATTGACACTGCTTTTTATTTCCTTATGAAGAGACCATTGGGTCTCAGTATTCCATTCAATTTTGTAACATAGCGAGAGTAGCAGGAAGTAAGTTTCGAAATGATGGCAAAGTAGGATTTTAGTTAAGTGACCTACACCCATCAACTATTCCTATAATCAACAACATTACGCAAATGCTAAATACAGCCAAAGCACTCTACATCTTCTACATATATACGGACTATTACCCAACTAACTTATACTGGTATTATTCCACGACTCGAAAAAAAACTTATATCAGCGGGGTGACGGAATGACGAGTTTAAAGCGTTTGTCAATGGCAGTAGGATATGCTGATTCGGAATATTGAAATGGAAGCGACAAAACAATTTCTTACGAAAAACTCTTCAGTAATTTAATTCGATTTTGAAAACGAAAAATATCACAATTACATTGACATTGCTATTAGTAACATGACAATACACCAAAACAATAAAATAGTTTAATTGTTTACTTTCATTATAACAATACATTACTGCCTTACTTTCATACTAACAATACGTTTTTCATGGACCTTATCGATTCTACCCAGCTCATGGTGCACACACATTTTACTCAATTAAATCAACACAACTTGCTCTTCTCACAAAGATGATCTAGTCCATCATCTTTGTATCCAAACAACACTATACACGGACGGCCTACTTCCATCCTTCCCCTTGCGAAAATCTCCCTTCTTCACATTATATCAAATCCCTTCGATTTACCTGTTTATTCAATCAATTTCCGAATATGTCGATCAATTTCCACGAACACATTATTCTATTTTATTGACAACTGACAAATTTGTTCTCAGGATTGATGTTTCTTCTTCGTTTCAATATACTTCGATAAACATTTTCAAATAAATACTGTTTTCACTAATACATAAATAAATTGAAATATTAAAATCGCTATACGAAGCGTATTTAGAAAGTCGGTGAAATTTCGTAATTCGACAATTCTCTACGTATAAATAATTACGTTTATACGTTTTGGATATCATGAGTTATACATTACCTCAAGCTAATAAATTAGAAATACTTTGCGTATTCATAATTTTCTTCAGCTTCATTTGGTGCAACTTTCTTATTTATCTCATTGCCTTTTTCCTTTCTCACAAAGTTTAAGCTGTTTGATAACGGGAGGAGCATATCCCAAGGAAACCCACGTAACCGCTGTTCCCTCAACCACGCCCCCACACCCCGACCTCCGGCGACCCGCGTCCTCTCGCCCGCCTCCGCTCTCACCGCCACCTCCACTCCTCCCGCAGCCTCGAGGTTTCACTTGAGACGGGTGAGAGGGGCGGCAATAAAACAAAATTCCGGTGCTCGGAGAGCGCTATCGCGCGGTTTCCGGCATCGAGGCATTTGCGAAACCTGTGTGTACTCTCTCCTGCGGTAAAACATCATTTGCACGCGGAAGGGCGCGACGCCGCGGCGCGCCACGCCGCGCGTCCGAATCAGAGGGAGGAGTGGGCGTTGGGAAATACGAGCCCTACAAATGCGCTTTCTGACGAGATTTTCAATTTGATGCAGACCGACTTGGCGAGGTGCAGATGTATAAAATACATCTAGATTATGTTCTAAATGGGTCCAGCTACTGACACCCAACCCTCATAATGCTGGACACTCAGATTCCAATGAAATTCCAATGGAATCTTAAGAAATCGGATTTTAGATACGATTTGAAACATTACGTGACCTCCATGCTGTCCGCCTGCGAACCGTTGCATGTAATGGGCTAGGAACATTACGAGATGACTATCAGTCGGTGTCAGATTTCATTGCGCCCTCGTTCGATCAAGACAATGAGCAAAGATCATATCTGCTAGTTCTTTTCTATTTACAATTTCTCATAGTCACATGTTCTTACACTTCAACAATAATATCGAAGTCCGTATTGAGGACCTCCTAATGGAATGTTATTTTGAAGAAAACCTAAGTAGTAACATCGCAACTTCACTGTAGAATTTGATAACTTTTTTGTAGATACCATTATTGTAAAATATTTCTGTTGCAAAAGTGAAATTGATTTATTTCTTTTTAATTCATTTAAATATTTCATTTCATTTCTTTTGTGATAAGCCAAAAGACCCTCCAATATTAATACAAACATTTATAATTCCGTTATTGTATTTTATTAGTACATACAGAGGACAAGATAGGCCAAACGGACTTAAACAGTGCGCGGATATAAATAAAGTGTGGCCGCGGAGAATGAACGCATACAATCTGTGTACTACAGTCGGGTTAGATAGAAAAGGAAAGCCTCTTATAGATAAAAGGAAAATATGTTCTGGGAGGCGTAGTCGTGACCAGGGCTACTATTCTTCACCGCTCGTGATCATCTCTAATGTTATTTATTGACGTCATCACGAATTAAATGCGTTTTTCCGTATTCTTTACCGCTCGATTCGTCTAGAGAAGTAATTTTCGTTTGCAATATCACGAGTGGGTTTAGAGCAGTGACATTCATCTCGAATAGTAAAAAGTATTAACATAACTTCATTATCAGCCCTGGTATCCTATTCTTAACATCATATTTTGCATTCGTTATGTCGCGAACGGTCCATTTGCGAAGACCACGAGAAGACTGTGATCTTAAACACATTCGTGATACCATTCGCACAGCACGAGCGGTAACGTTCGGCAACGCAGCTCTCAATTTTCAATTGTTTCAAACAGCTGAGGTTTACGCGCGCCATATGAAAAGATAGTGTTCGGTGCATTTCAGTGCAATTCTATAGCATTGCATATTTGGCCGAGTTAGTTATTTTTCATTGATTGCAGGTTTCTAATTTATTTCTTAGTTCATGTTATTGTTCGAGTTAATCCATAGGTTTCTTTTGTAATTAGTATTTAGTTTTGTCTAGTTTATTGTAAGTATGGATTTGAAAAAGGTCTATACTTCAGAAAGACAAAAAGAACTCATGATAGCGTGGTTGCGTCAGCCCGAAAATGAAGTGTTAATGTCAGGAAAGTTATCTACTATGAAAAATGCTGGACATAAGTGAAAGGAATTCATCTTCCAGTGGAATTTTGTGCATTATACAAAGGTTGTGTAACACAGTACAAGCATTAATTGTCATACATGTTTTTTTTTTTGGTTTATAATGTAAAACCCTAAGTTTTAAATATCTAAACTTAGTTTTCAAAACTCCGTTGTTCTCACAGGGTTTTTTTTTTTTTTTGTAGGGGTGAGTTGGGCACTGCATTATTATAAGGTACTATCAACTAGTACTATCAGCTGGCCTTGAAACATACCCAGAATCTCCAATCAAAAAATAATCTAGTGTCGATGGGCATGAATGTTTTGTTAAGTGTTGGTACGTAACGCCAAATTAATTCAAATTTGGCACCACGCTGGGATCAACTCAGTTTCCCTGTTCACCGAAGGCATTTTAAACGAAAAGATGATACATTTCAAATTTTCCGCCGCTCAAAAACCGCCCGAATTCCTTCTCAATTGACCAAATACTTATTTTTTGTACAAAGTTCTTAGAAATCGATCGTCAACTGGTTCGAAAAGTTGCCAATATATCGCATTATATATATATATATATATATATATATATATATATATTCTAAGAGTGGCCGCAGACTTATATATAATGATTGATCATCCATGTTATGCATGCTAGCAGATTAAATATTCATAGAAGTGAGGATCATTACACTTTATTCTTTCATTAATTATTCATTTATTTTATGTTGATAATGGAAATCATACTGTAACTCTGAAACACTATTTTTACATAAAGAGTATCTTTGCAGGGAAATTTGTCGTTACAATAAACTGAAAGTATTCAGTACTGAAAGTATTCAATACTGAAGTATTTAAGCATGTGTTTATATACCGGGCTTTCCGAAAATATATTGAAACAACCTTTTTTGCTGTTCTACAAGCCCTTTGGGTCAATTGAGACTCTGTGAACATATAAGCTGACGCGAAGATGTAAGGCCCGGAGACCCAGCAGCGGCGAGCGCCAAAATTTCCGTGCGGTGAGGTCGGTGAGGTCACGAAAGGTCTGAATCCAAATTGTCGCAAAACTACTTCCAGCCAGTCGCGTAACGAAATGAATGTGGACCCACCGGCAAAACTTTTTCCGGACCCCCTTTATTAAAGTGTATAGCAAAAACAAGTAGCATTAGTACCCCTTTTCATCCAGGCCGGTCCGCCGTCATTAACAAAAATTAATCTTCGAATAAAGAAATGTTCTAGAACTCAATATATATTTGGTAAATATTGCGTGAATATGTCCAAATCACATCTAGTTACTGTTTAGAAAATATTATTTTACACATTTTCTTTTCAAAGCTTTTTTCCCGTCAGAATAATGATGGTCTTGTTTCATGATCTTGTACCCAATGTCATCAATTGCTTCTGTTCCTCTTTAACCGTAATTAAATTGTGAAAGACTTGCATCAACATTGACCGCTATTTCAGCTACATCATTCACTGATCTAAGCGTTGAAACCTTATTTCTAGCTTCTTCAAACGAATCACCATTGGACCAGAAAGTGGGACCATCCTAGAGAAAATTGTCATTAATTTTAAGACGTAACAATAATTGCTTTTGACCGTCATAAAGTCTTAGATGGTTATCTCGTATAATGGACCAGAAAGTTCTTCCTGCGTAGGGGCGTAACTGTTATCCTTGCTCGTAATTTTCAATTGGGCACTTAACAATGACATTTTCAAGGAATAAATCGCTCTAGTCATCCATTGAGGTTGGCGTGGCACACGGAGGTCGAATTTAAATTTTAACTCTGTGTCCGCCTAAAAGTCTAATTATAAAGCTCTACCAATCTCTGACTATTTCTCTTCTCAGTTCCTAAAACGTAAGAGGGACTCAATCAGTCAATTTTTTTAAGGAAATTTTGAAACCATTATTTAATGTGCACGTCTATTAAAATATATTATCTTCAGAAGTGTGAAATGCCACCGAAATGTTGGCTTTTTGAAAACTATGCGTTAATTAACAAATAGTAAGTGATTACTTGCACGTCTATACGCCAGCTTGCGTTACGCGAGTCTGCAAATACTGGCAAGTTTTGATGCAAGTCTGCATGGGCGGTTATGCAACTGCAACCTAAGCACGAACCACCACTGCTAGGGTGTCCCCAAAAAATCAAAGTATTTTTTCTTTTATTTTTTGTTTGGTGTCAGAACAATTGTAAATGAAATTCAGTTCTAGGTGCACAAAATTTCATTTACAATTGTTCTGACACCAAACAAAACTAAGAGAAAAAATACTTTGATTATATGGGGACACCCTAGCAGTGGTGGTTCGTGCTTAGGTTGCAGTTGCATAACCGCCAAATATAATCGAAAAAGATCTCTTAATAACTTTGAAATACACATTTTCATTTTAATGGTATTCAGTATTGAAGATATTGAAGCAATATTGATGTATATGAAATAATTTTGAAACCAAAGAGCTTACAAATGGCGCTCTCTCCTGTACCTTGCCAGATATTGCACCAAGCTCTTGGCTCTTAGTTGTATTACTGAGTTTACTGCACTTACTCATTGGTCCTTCGCTTTAACACGGAGAACATATGCCCTTTTGGTTGGACAATCAGGCGGATGGCGCTGTCTAGCGCTGCGCGGCGACGGAGGAATATCAATATCTGTTTTCATCTGACTCGCTGCAATGTAATTTAAAGAATTTCGCTTTTTATTGAGAGTACACATGTTCAGTAAATTATGGAGTGATTAATGATTTAATGCATTATTCATGATATTTTGAAAACTTGTTTTTATTTGATATTTGATTTATTAATTTAAAATGTACACTTGATGAACTATTTATGTAAAGTTGGCCGTTTTGGAAGGAAGTCCCTTTCTCGGTAAATGCAGCAACCTGTAGTTACACACAGAGCTGATGGGAATATGAGCGTGTGTGCGGAAGGATCTTTGTTACAAAACATACCTGGGTAGTTAAATTTTAAAAGTAAAATAATTTTATTTGTGTGAAACGTGTCGAAACAATAGGGATTGTTGCAATGTGCTTAAGTAAAACCTAAGTGCCCAGTGGAAATCAAAACCAGAACCACGTGCGTGGGACGTGTATAATACTGACTTGGACACGACGTATAAAATTATGTATGTAATGTTTGACTTATCTTTAATTAATGTGCATTCCTTCCATTTTTATGGATCAAGACAAATATATATAAGACACGATTCCCCAGGCGGCAAACTTGGCTGAAATTAATTTCGTCACAATGGCTTCCGTTTCGTCACTACGCATCCTGAAGTTCCTACTCCTCCGCGTGGATCAGGGCGTTCGGAGTTCTCTGCGTGGTGAGGCAAGCAGGGCAGTGGCAGCGTCGTCACAGTTGCCGCGGGGTCAATGGAGGTCGAGAGTGTGGGCGCAAGCGCCTGCCACTTTGGCGCACGTGCGCGGTTAGGTAACGCTGAGCGGCCGGCGCATCCACGCTCTCCTCGCGCATGAAGCACGGCCCACGCGCGGCGTGAATTCTCCCCGAGTGGGGAAACGGCCGGCCCGTATGGTAGGTCGCGACGCGATGTCACTCGTCACTGTTCTCGTGCAATATCTCACGCATCCGCTTCATTGGGCTGTGGTACCTCACCCCAGTTTTGAACTACCCCATCCCCTAGAAGAAAAATGAGGAAACTACACCCCATGATGTGAGGTCAGATAAACGTTTGCAAATACAGAAATATGAATACAAGGAAATGCTAAAACTATATTTTGTCTTCAAGTATCTATAGTTCTCCACAGTGTTTATGTTCATCACAGACTGTAGACTGTTCCTTTGTTTATTTTGAAAGCAAAAATCTCTTACATTTTTTTTTACTTTATCGTCTTACGAATTATTTTTTTTACCATTTTATTAGTTTTAGAAAAATAATTGAATGAATACCATGTTTTCTTATCAATTTGTTTAATTGATCATGTAGTCGTTCTGTAATTGATAATATAAACGTATTTTCGGCTCAGTAAAAAAATAAAATAAAATACCCTACATGCAATAAAATAATATCACTTGCATGTGATATCAAATATTTAATCTTAAGAAACCAGCAGTAGTCGCCATAATTGCTAGTATTCCAAACTTGTCCTTGAAGAATGCCTCTCCCTCTTTGTAGGTAAACATACTATTATTTTTCGGTACTAGATCCAAATGAGCATGCAACAATTCCATCTTTAATAATATGTAAAACTACGCGGCTTGGTAAGACTGAAGCAGCTCTTCTAAGAGATTTTGTAGTTTTCGTCTTCATTGTTATCTAAAAACCATTATTTATGTCGACAAACACGTAGGAGTTTTCGTTGGCATTTCCAATGAAATAATTATATGCGTCATCATTGCCAACAATATTATTTATTTAAAAAGCAGCTTTCGATCGCTTAGCCATCGTCATCAGTTTTCTGCTGTATGGAAGCCACAAAAACGACTATCGTAGTAATTTTTGTGGCTTCCATACAGCAGAAAACTGATGATGGCTAAGCCATCGAAAGCTGTTTTTTTTAATAAATAATATTGTTGGCAATGACGACGCATATAATTATTTCATTTACAAGAAGACCAAGATTTCATCGTAAGAACTTAGAACATTTTTACTGGAAGCATATGACTACAAAAAAGTTATTGTAATTATTGGTATTTTTAGGGTATTCCTTTGTCCCGATTATCCCATCGTCCCATTTTCTTCCTTGTCCTATTTCGTCCTCCTGTCTCATTCCGTCGTCTTGTCCCATTTCGTCCCCTTGACCCATTTCGTCCCCTTGTCACATTTTGTCCCATTGCCCCATTTGATTCACTTGTTCCATTTTGTTCACTTGTCCCGTTTGTACCCCTGTCCCATGTGTCCCGTTGTCCCGGTTGTCCCCTTATTCCGTTGCCCCGTTTATCCCCTTCTCTCGTTTGTGGCCTTGTCCCATTTGTCACTTGTTCCTTTGTCCCGTTTGTCCCAATTATTTCCTTGACCCATTTATCCCTTGTCCCATTACGAGACGAGACGAAGTCGTGACATTGACTATTTATATAGAAACCACGAGAAACGAAGTGGTAGTTTCACAAAATTTCACAAGAACAAAAAATTGAATGTATTCACTATGTAGACAGTTGAAAATTACCTTTGCAGGTGTTATTTAGGTTGTATGTTTATGTTACTTATGTTGTTTCTCATCTGTTTTATAACTTTAATAAATACTAGTTCGAAGACCAAATGGCTCCTTAACGGGCGGCGGTCGTTAATTTTTTAACGGCCGGTGGCCATTAAGTTTGCCTTTTCATTCCTCTATGGGGTTGCGTTATGCAGATGTATTAACGGATAGTATTACGAAAAAAATATTTTTGTGGACTTTCGTGTTATGACCAATGCTCATAAACCTTTTGATAAATATGTCGTTACCGCAAACAGTATTTGTGGGTATAAATGTAAACAAAATTCATTGTTCAACTCTGTCACACTGCATTTGGTCATTTTATTTAAAGACAAAATTGTTTAGTGATAACTGCATTATAATTGCAATATATTATATGTAATGCCTAATAGCCGTAGCAACGTTTTAATTATAATTTACAATTTTAATTATATTTCATTTTTATGTAAACAGTTATCAAATGTCAAAATGAAAATCAAATTGTAAAAAATGCTATCAAAAAGTTATCAAATGCAAACATTTATTAATAACTGAATATAACCTGTCAGAGTCGAAAAATCTCATATATAGGCAGAATAGAAAATAATAATTTAAAGTTTTATTTTTACAATTGCTTTGGTATATACATATATTAGAGTTACAATTTGAAAGTAATGTCATTTGAAGCCGTGACATCTTCGTTAGTATTACAAGAAGTCGATTTTAAATTTTTGTCGTTTTTGTCCCACTTGTGCTTTTGGTCCCTTTTGTCCCCCTGCTCCATTTTTCCTCAGTCCCAATAATCCCTTTGCGCCACCTCAATTTTGTCCCGTTTTCACTTGTCTCATTTTTGTTCCCCCACTTTCTCTTTTTTCCCTTGTCCTCTTCGTTCTTTCTCCGCTTTGTTCCACTTGGACCCATTAGTGCCCCTTGGTCCTGTAAGCATTGCCATTGTTATTTAAAACGTTGTCAAGGCCACATACCAACAACCCTTACTCCAGAACATCGAGAGTAATGGCAATTCTTATTTCAGGAAAGTGTAAATGTTTATTTTGAATAACAAGGATAACTTGAAATAACAAAAAACATATGTAAACGTCTTCTGTTAGCCTTTATACAACTGTTACGTAAATAACTATTAACACATTCACAAACTCTTTTTAAGCTGTTAATTCCTTCGATTAGGCTTTCCTTATAGTTTGTTTTCTACTATATGTTGTCGTCTAAGTACTATCGGGTATTCTTTATACAGTATGTCTGGTCATTTCTGGTCTAATCCAGTTATGAAATTTTCTTTCTGAAATGTTCTTATGTATTTTTACAGTAACATTCTCAAATTGGGAAGTTCTCATCGTAGATCTTTCTAAAATATGCCCGATATTCATAAGATAGATATTAATCTCGGTAGGTATAAAATCTCATAGACACTTATGTAACATAATAAGTGAACATGATTTTTTGTTTTTGTTTTGGTTGCAAAGTTGGTGATCAAAATGAAAGTGAAATTCCAGGTGTATATCATATAAGTTGCATTGTGATTCTTATTAAATAAAAAATTATTAAAGGCAACAGAATGTCGATGTAATTTGCTTTCTCTTTGGGTACACCATATGGAAAATTCTACCTAAGATGTATCCGCTAGCGTTGTACACAGATGAACCCGTGGTTGGGCGGACGGACGAGCGGACGCTTTGCTGTTAACTCATTTTTTGAAATCCAAGATTCACAAAACTTACGATTCCACAAAATGATAGAAGTAACGTATTACATATAGAAACAAGAATTATCCAATTCTTCAGGATCGTGAATCTACAAAGCGAATTCTCTGTCGAAAAATTGCCGGTTGTCACTGCAGTATTATAAAATTTTCTATGTACTATTGTACATATTAGTATGCGAGAAAGTGAATATGGGACGTGATGGAACTTTCGTCTGTAGAGATATTTTAAGATTTTCTCAAAATCGGCTCCAATTTCTTTTAAACTTTTGGTAGGAATAGTGCTAAATGTATTCTGACATAAACGCCATATTGCTCTATTCTTCTCTTTTTTCAAAAATTACAAAAATGATTTTTTTACTTTTCTCTCACGTCGTTAATATTTACATTAGCAGCAATTTGTTTACATTATTATATTTATGAGTACATGTGAAAGGCATTGTACTCATAAATATAATAATGTTAACAAAAACTTTATCAGACTTTTAGACAAGGTCAGATAAAATTTCTTGAAAACTCAACTATTTCCTGTGAAAACTTGCTCCAAGCATTTTCAGAAATGTTCAGACGCCCTTTTCTCCATTTTTCCATTGCTCCAAATTTTTTCTTCAAACTTTTTGAAAGAATAATGCTAATTGCACTCGTTAATATGACGAAAAGTTAATTTCGGTGATTTTTTTTTTGTTTTTTCAAAAATTACACAAATGTAAATTGTTTGGAAGATCTCTCACGCCGTTAATAGGCACATTTCCCACAATTTATAAACACTATTGAACTTGTCAATAGTATTTAAACATAAATAGTGTTTAGTACATAAATGACTTTAAACGACGTTTTTCGAAAACTCAAAAATTTTCTGTGAAAAACTGTTTTAAATTTCGAATTTACGCGACGTAGTTGCGTTTAAGGTAGTTGCGCTTAAACGCAACTGCCTTAAAATCAGCTCCAAATTGTTCAAAGAAAATTGCCATTTAGGACGAGGTTTTTTCATATTTTTAATATAATATTTCCGTTCTACTATTAGGGAACCGAAAAATTAAATACATTCCCACAAATATACTTCTCTTAAGTAGAATATATGTGCGCAAATACACACTTTATACAATGAATTCAATGCAAGAAAGATATTTCCATTTAAAGGCTTGAATAAAAAATAGTGTTTTACTGTTAACTTAAAATTTTCAAAAATTGCAAAGTTTGAATTTTTTCCGCATTTTCCTCCCGCCACCAAATTGAAAACAGAGGATTTTTCTACATATAAAATTTGTTGTCCATAATTAATACTTTCACTAAAGTCATGTACATTTTTTGAAACTATTAGTAGCTTTCGCACAATATTGCGTGCAATAGTTGTGATTTTTAAAAAAATACAAAAACAAGATTTCCCAAAAACGGCTCCAACTTTTTTTTTTAAACGATTGGTAGGAATATTTCTCAATGAGATGACATAACATCAGTTAGCGATTTTCTTTCGTTTTTCCAAAAATTACAATAATGTAATTTTTTGACTTCTCTCACGTCGTCAATATTTATATTAGCGGTGATTTGTTTATATTATTGTATTTATGAGTACATATGCTTTAAATAATGTCAGATAAAGTTTTTCAACAGTTTTCTATTAAACTAAGCTGGAATTTCCGCATTTTCAGAAACGCTCAAACGTTATTTTCTCAAAAGTGGCTCAAATGTTTTCTTCAAACTGTACCAACTGATAGTACTGATTAGACTTAAATATGACGTAACGTTCATGTTGGGGTATTCTTTTTTTTTACTTCACAAATATATATATTTTTTTAATTTTCCGCGCACCGTTAATATGCACATTTCCAGCCATTTGCATACATTATTGCATTTGGGAGAAGACGTGCTTTAAATTACATTAATGAAGTTTTTCGAAAATTAAAAACATTTCAGTGAAAAGCTTCAAATTTCTTATTTACAGTAACTCTTGAACGTTATTTTCTTAAAAATGGCTTCAAATGTTTCAATACAAATTTTCATTTAATACTACGGTTTACTCTTCTTTAATATTCTTCAAGTAATATTTCTGTTCTACTATTAAGAATCCGAAAAATTGAGAAAATTTAAAAAACGTACTTTGGGGGAGCTGTCAAGAGTATGTAGCAAGTCGGAATAGCTAGCCAAGACTAGAGAATTAGAAAACTAATACAAGTAAGTCTGGGTCATTATATAGCATAGTTTACATTTCATAAGTGTAAATTTCATTTAATAAAATTTTTGAATGATATGATGGATAAATGGATAAATTTATGAATGCGTGCATGACAGTCGGGAATATGCAAATTCAAAAGTATTATTCCCCTTCATTTTCGAACAAGAGAGTGGCTGGATTTGAATTTCAGTTCGTTGGCCAATTTGAACACTGAAACGCTGAGCTAAACTACTAAGTCATATAGAAACCAAAAATAAATCAAATAATAAAACATAATGTTCTTAAATACCTTCGTACTTATCGAAATATTTTTCTTGTTTTGCAAAAAAATTTCAATTTTGTTTGTATCAAATTCATTTACAGCAGCGACTTATACATATTTGTATCAGTTGTAATACTTGTAATTATTTCTTTAAATAATTAAGAGGTAAACTTATGAAATATGATCCTTCCTTTCCAAACTTCCTTTCAAATTCCTTCCAAATTCCTTCCAAACTTCCTTTCCTTGATTATTGGATTGAACACATGTAACATCCATGCTATTTACATTTTGCTTATTTGCACTTTTACTTCATTAGTAAGAGTTTTCTTAGTTATTAATCATCATAGAATTGGATCGTTCGCCTCTTATTATGAACTTTCAAACAAACGTTAGTGGAATTTGTGACCGTGTGGGAGCAACTGGTTTGTAACTTCTGACCTGTAGTTTGTAGATGGAGATCAATTACGAGAATTATAAGGTTAAGGAAACGAAGACAGCGAATACATAGTTACAATGTGGGCTGCAAGACAGGGAGATGGAAGCGAGTTGTAGCTTCAGAGATTAAATAATATGTTGACGAAACCTCCTAAAAACTGTTTCCAGAACACATTCCTTCAAAAAAATTCCCGAAAATGAACAAACCAATTTCTCACAAATTGAAGGAGAGACGATTTCATTTCTAATAGTTTACCTCCTCAATAATGCTGTTTTTATCATTATAGCATCCGCATGAAAGCAATCGCCCACAAACTTTAATTAAACAATCGAACGAAAGAGGATCAAAATCACTTTAGACTCACAGGTTCAAAGGAAAGCACACGGGTTTCAATTCAATTCAATTTTAAGCTCCTCTCTAAGAGCGCGATTCATTCACTTGAATAATTTTGAAAGTAACCCGTGTCACAGGCGTGCATTCTCGGCGTCTGCCTCTTTGCGCGAGTAATGTACAAGGAGGGTGAGGCGGGGAGGCTCGGGGTGGCGCAACCGATCGCAGGCGCGATCCATCAGGCGACGGGCAGCAGAAGCGGCGTGAGGTATTTCTCCGTTGCGTCAGCCACAGCGCGAGGACAGCTCGCACACCCACCTGGAGACGCGCCACCGGCATGGCGCCGCAGCACATCGCCAGCTGCGCTGGAGCCATCGCCGACCGCCTGCCCCAGGAAACGCGCACTTTCTCCCCGCCCCCCCCCTCCCCGTCAGCGCGCTCCCAAGCGCCACCGATGGCGCCATTCAGGTAGAATAGGCGGAGATGTTGTTTCTAGCAATGACTGTAGACACTGATGGAGGTGATGGCGCGGGAGACAATAACGATGGCAATGGCGGAATCGATAGCAGTGGCGGGGCTCCTGGTGATGGCAATAGTTTTGGCAATGTCACCTAAAACAATGCGTGTGGGACGACGATTGTGATGTGGATGGGGTTTATTTACCCTAAAATTGACTGTCATTTGAAACACACTCACAAAGAAAAAATTTGGAGCAGTTTTTGAGAATTGTTTTATTAAAATTATTTATTAAAATTGTACAATGTTAATAGAAAACTACTAAAATTTTTAAAAAATGTTCATAACAATAAAATAACTAATTTTTCAAAATCCCAAAGCTTCGACGCAAGCCAAATAGAGGTTTCTTCGATTTGAAAAAATCCTATGCATGTATTACGCGCTTGTGGTGGTTACAGACGGACAGAGAGACCGACAGACGTATGTTTATAAAACAGAGCCACTTTTTTGGTATCAGGGGTCCCTAAAAGGTATATTTCCGTTGAAATCTCGAAATCTACTTTACGCAGCATTACATTCAGCTTTCCCTATAGTACGTATATTATACTGTATAATACGTATGTAAACGGGAAAGTAAAAATTATTTTGTTGATAATAAACGCTTTTTAATACGTTAATAATTTTCTGAAAAAGAGCTTCAAAGTTTTCTTTAAATTCCTTGTAAAAATGGTTGAGCGGGCTTACCATCGCTTGCTCATTGAGTTCTTACAGAAGTTCGCAAAACACGTACATTCCAATAAGGCCATCTCAGACGTACAGTATTACGCGGCGGATTGTGCGTCTCCACGTAGATTAAAAAAATAAATTGACGTATCCAACTTCCTTTCTAAGTATTGGAGCGGCTGTGATTCCTAGAGTAATATTAGTGTAGTAGACATCGTAATGTCGTGCTTTTTGTGAATTGGAAACACTCCCGCAGACTTCGTGTGGTATTATATTGCCATTACCAAACGTGCGAGGAAGTACGTGTTGTAGCACTATTAGTTTTAACTAATTTTTTGTCTTTTGCATTGTTTGCAAATCATCGTGGAAACGATGCTGGGAGATCGACAACTGAACAACGAAAGAGAAGAATATGAGGTTTGTATTAAAGAAAATATACCGTTATGGAAAAGTGCTTATTAAATAAAAATAGAAAAAATCGCAATTAAAATTTTCTGTTAATCGAATTATGTAGAAACTTTTATTTAAACCATATTTTCATTTAAAATTCATCAACATTTGAAAAACTTGTGTAAGTACTGCTCTAGGACATTTCCAGTTGTGATCAGCTGGATCTCTTCTAAGAGAAGAAAACTACTTTCCCAATCGTATACAGATTGAAATATATTATGATGTTTGCTGAAGATGTGAACACACGGAGAAAGAGTAACAGAGGCAATTTTATTTAAAAGCTAATTTTTTTCAAAGTAGAGTCGTTATTTTGTGTGACTATCACAACTGATGATGAATTAATTTTAACTGGAAATCAGTGGGTACTGTATGTATCAGGGTAATAATGTGCGATCGTATTTGCTAGCTTTTTATTTTAATAGCATTGACTTTGAAAATTGACAAGCATTCACACAAACAACACTTTCCATGGTGGGTTAAAGCAATATTCGCAAGTAGGAGTGAAAGATAACGGAGAATTTCCATATTCTTCCCTTTACCATCTTCTCTGTAAGACGTTGCCTCTACGGAGCGTTCTTCCGCAATTCCGCCAGTTATCGGGATATCACCTCGTGATTCTCGTTGCCGCCACTTTTCCCGCACTTGCCTTTGCCTATCTTTGGCGTTCGTGCTTCACCATGATCTTCAGTATAGCGAGTAGCGCCTGTTGTAGGAATTAATAATTTTGGCTTGGGTTCGCTTGCATCTGGTAGATGTTATTATCTTCAAGGTTTTGTTCATAAAACGGGTTTATACGAGTACATTTAGTCTATTACCGATTGTTTATACATGTCTTATTCATAGAATACAATTCTTTAGTGATTAGGGTCATAAGAATAAAGTTTTTAAATGTGTTACCGCAGAAGAATTGGTATTATTTACTTATTTTAAATAATTCAATGAAACGGGAATTTACTACGAAAATAGAACTAATTATTTTGATTTACTCCCAAAATATCAAAAAATACTAATATATTCTCAGTAGTCACTTTGAGTTCATGTAATTACGCAGTACGTACAAGGGTATATTGTACACTCTTAAAATATTTAATTGAAGTTTCTCAAGAAAATTTTAAATATATTTTCTTTGCGGATAAATATTTGGGTAAAAAGAACGAGATGCCGTACCAAGAAATCTGTCAGGATGGAGACGCGGATTAATGCTTTTTCTGATGGGAATTGGGAATTGGAAAAATAACGACGGGGAATGTTGTCTGGGATATGGAAAAAAAATTATACATTACTGAATGTCGTCATCATCTAATAAACAGATCTTAGTTTCCTACTTTCGTAATAATTTAAAATATTTTACAAGATACCATTAGAATTTAGCTTCATTGATATATAAAGTACTCGATAAATGGATTCATACGTACTGTTTTTGCTGGGACTTCGAATCACTACCGCTTCAACTTGTATTACGATAGTTCTTTTTTTTTCAATCATCTTGTAGTTGAAATTAATTGTCAGTAATATTTACAAACGTTATTTTGATGATGCCATCAGCAAATAATTGTAATATCAACAACATAGAATGTATTACAAAGACAGTTTCAATCAATCAAAATTTCGAATGAAAGTATTGCTAGCACTTAGGATCGAAGACAATACTATGTTATTTCCAAACACTGTCAGTAACCGTTACATAACGCTAATGTGCGTGGAGTGGAATATCTCTGCTGTTTTTCGTTGTAACGTCAATCGGCATTAATTTGGACTTTTTTCGTTATTCATTCAACATTCACAAGAGATTCGCAACGCTGCGCTTCTTTTCTTCTCACCTGTATCTTGTTGCTCTTCACTCTCTCGTCTACTTTCTTCAACCCATTTCTTCCGTCGTCTTCATATTTCCTTTATTTCCTTTCCTCTCTTTCCTGTCCACATCTCACATCTCTTCTCATCGGTCTGCTCTCCATGCTAAGCTCTCTCTTCTCCTGACGGTCCCGTTCTCTCCAACTTTCTCGTCCCCGTCCCGCCCGCGTGACTTGTGGCCTATTCTGCGGTCCGCCGCCCACGCCGACCCGCACCGCGCCAATACGAGCCAAGCGCCGCCCTGACCTTCGCGTCAGCAGTCCAGCACGCTGCCGGCGCCTTCCACCCCGCCCCCGCGCCACGCGCCGACGCCCACTGGGCTAGCAAGGACTGAAATGCACGCGTCGCGTTTCACTCGCAGTTATGTAAATGCATTAATGTAAAAGGATTGTTGAGGATTTCAGATATTTATTCTAATTTCTAAACTAATGATTATTTAATATTAAAAATCATAGATGGAACCACCTCATATTAAATTACTTATTTATAATGAATTTCTTGCGATTTGATGGGGGAAAAGGCATTGGTTGAAAGGAAAGCATTGGATTTTAAAGGAATGTCTATATACGGTTACTAAATGGCGATGCAGGGCACAGACATTTAAGATCGAAAATAATATTTTTTAATATTACACATTAAAGATGAAATCATCTCACGTTTATTTAGTGTATTTATAATCAATTTCGTGTGCTTGACGGGAAGCTACGAATTAATAAAGAATATTTTGCTTCTTTTTTATTTATTACGAGCTGGTACGCATGCCCTTTATTTACTAAGCATTTTTGTGAAAGCTTGTGTTTACAGCACTAACATTTAGAAATTTTGGGAAATAAACGGAGTACGTCAAACTATTGGAACTACATTAGAGTGAAAACGCTCTGTTCAAATACAGATTCTTGACATTTTAAACAAAGTTTAAAAATTCTATAATTTTGACGGTCGGTAGTGGTTGCAAGTGCGTTTCAGAATGCTAAAAGACTAGCTTTTGAACCACTAGGTACTACGTAATAAATAAACCACTTTTATCTTAAAACTAGACGCTTCCCACTTCGAGTCCTAAACAAATTACAGTATTTTTAAGAAAGACACTTCCATGTGAAGTGGTGAAACAGTTTTCATCACTACAAGAATCGTACACTCCGCAAATTCTTTTAAAGAGATGTGTTTTTGTAAAGTGTAAGGAGATGTGTAAAGAGATTTGACATGCGCATGAACGATGTAACACCACCCGTACGAATAATGCTTACGTGAACATGTAGTAAGCTTCACTTCTTACTCTCTTATATACGCATTCCACAAAAAGCTAGGTAATGCTGGAAAAAAATTATCTAATGCCTTGTATGTCAAAACTTTAATGGAAATATACAATTTGGGGATCTCTGATAACGAAAAAGAGGATTTTTTATTGCTTTTTGCATTCAAATCGTCTGTGTTTGCCTCTAAACACATAAAGCACAAACTTCTCAAATGGTTTTTATTAAAATGATCCCCTTGGATCTCGCGAATTGCTTGTCCCCTCGAGTTACTTGCGAGAATGCGCTTAGTTATATCTTTTGAGCTTTTCGAGATGTAACTGAAGTGTTAAGATATTACGAATCCGTTACCATGCCCCGAAAACGCGTGTGTATTTGTGAAAAATACTATTTTGGATTTGTTTTGAAACTGCTATTTGTAAATAAGATAATAAACGTATATCACAGAATCGGGCTCTTCTTGAATGAATGCAGTTTTATGAGAGGGCAACGTTTTGAAACTTTGGAGTAGGATTTATTGATTACTACGTGAAAATAAGGTTTCCAGGTTTATTTATCAATATTCCTAATTAGTTTATATGTTCATTTCCATGGCATTTCGTTTTCATCTATTTTTAGAAAAGAAGAGTTCGGCAGTCTTCTATATGGGATTATTTAAGTCTGGAATTTGGTGGATTTATTGTGTTCCTCCATATTTGGTTCCATGCCTTAACTTATTAAATTCATTCTGAATTCTTCTGTGGGCTAGATTATATCGTACTGGGTACGTATATCGCCATATTAGCCAAGATATCTGTTTCCGCGAAAGGAAATTTTGAAATATAACACACAAAGATAATAAATTGGGAGAGAGAACTTGGTCTTGTGTAACTCTGTTAGTATTATCACGTGGAGTTCATAATGAGTGTATTTTTTAATTTAAGAGAAAAAATAATTAAAGACTCATCCTCGACACTCAACATTTCAACTCAATTACTCATATATTCCGGTACTACGGCAAAGTCCCAAGAATTGCTTTTGTTACATGATGTGGATCACACGAGATGCTACAGACAAACAACAAATTAACTGCGGTGTGAAGTTACTTAGTGTTTTGTGAAGGGATCCAAGTAATGCTACAGAATGCACTGTCATAAAAATCGAAAACGTCCTCCGTAGAATGGGTATCCTCACTTTCTTGTTTCATTTATTGTGTTAGCGTGCATACCACAATAGTGATTATTAAACAGTATGTATTGTAATATTCTACAAATATATAAAAGTATCAGTTAATATTACCGCGAAAAAAAGGTAGCCGTCATTATCATCTTCTGTTATCGGTGCGGCGTTACAAAATGGGTTACAACATACAACAATATCTCCTCATATATTCGTTTTCACATTTAACACAATTAAAGAACGCAATTTATTATGAAATAATGTAAATTTAATAAATAATAAAATAAGAAATAATTTACACATTCTAACTTACGTAGCATCCAACTGCAAAATAGGGTGACGGAAACTGAAGGCTAGCAATCTTAATTTCATATTTATTTGAAATAGTTTTTTAATAATTTCTAAAAGATTGATTTGTAAACGTGTAACAAAAGCTCCAATGTACGAAACGAACAAGGAAATATGAAATAATACACACACTGCCTTACGTAGCATCCAACTGCCTCAAAAAGTTTCTGAAATTACGATCACGAAGCGGATTTTTGGAGAGGGACTACATTTGACGCCCATTGACTACAAAATACTCATATTTTCGAAAAATTGAACGTGACCATATTTGAAGATCTGTTTCGGATGAACAGATTTCATTAAGAAAAAATGGTATATTCATGGTAATTAAAAGAAGACGCCGAAAAAGTTTGATTTTTTTAATTTTTGAAAAATCAAGGGTTTTTTTGCCAACATGCGACCTACACCATTTTCTTAACCGTTCTTTAGTAAATCAAACAACAAATTTTCATCAAAAACGATGGATCCGTTGTTTAGAAAAAAATTGTTTAAACAAAATTAAAAATGGTTTATATTTCACACAAAATTGGTCGAAAAATACTCAAATTTTCGAAAAATTTTACAAGGCAACAAATTTCATTACGGAAAAAATCTCTAAATTTAATATGTTAGTTGTAGGAAGACGGGGAAAAACATTTTGAATTTTTACAATTTTCGAAAAATTAGAGTTTTCAACGAAAATGGGATATGCATCATTCTCTTCAACGTCTTTTATACTATCCAAAAACAAAATTTAATTAAAAACTAATGACCCTTTTTTAAAAAAAAATTGTAAATGTATTAGGGTATTCATATAAAGTACCCCCCAAAATTAAAATATCAATTTCAAATTCAAGGGACCGCAACATCAGCCAAATTGATCTGGGAATATATATTTTGGATAAATGACTGAAGATATTGTCTGGTATCAATTTTAATCAACTTATGATCATTTCGATCGCGTTGCGATCATCATCAGAGCTAAAATGTAATACAAATATTATTAAATACAAATATTATTAAATACTTATTAAATAAATATTTAATAATATTTGTATTTAATAATATTTGTATTTAATAATATTTGTTTTACATTTTAGCTCTGATGATGATCGCAACGCGATCGAAATGATCATAAGTTGATTAAAATTGATACCAGACAATATCTTCAGTCATTTATCATATAAAAAGGTATCTACATCACCAACAATCCAATTAATATATTTTGGAGAAACGCTAGCGTTGTTCAAAGACGGAAGGACAGACAGACGTTTTGCCGCCAATCATTTCGGAATCAAGTACCCAGAAAACATAGATTCTGGTTACACCACGTATTAAGAGGAGTTTTTTCTAAATTTAGCATCTGGATTTATCCGCTTTTTCGTTGCCAGGGCCCTGTAATAAGAGTTTTTCAGCCGAAAATTCGCCGTTTTTTCGCGCAGTATTACATAACTTTCTCTTCTTAAGCGCGAGAGTGTAAAAAATCATTATAGCAATTAAGTGAGTGAATCGTGCGCGTAATTCATGATTTGTGCATATTGTGGCTTTGTCTATTGGTGCACATATATATTATAATTCCTCCCCACCTTTTTCTGTGAATTAAATGCAAGGGAGGTAAAGTTGTGTTCCTTTGTACTCGATAGAGTCCAAGAGTTCAGGAATTTATTTTTCTTAAAATTTGCATGCAATACATTCTTGCTTGTTTTATATTCATTTTTACGACAAGAGAAAAGTAATAAAGTATATATTCAGGCTGAAGTAAACGTGCAATGGAGCAAGTAAACAATGATGATTACCAATGTGTTTCACTCATGACGGCGCTATCTCTTCAAAATGTGGATTCGGCGGATTTTGTGGATTCCGTTTTCAATTTTCAAATGGCATCATCACTGCACAAGCTTTAAGATGCTACCAGCGTTATTTGTTTCGCCTAGTTTAACTCTTAGCAGTCGGCCACAGTCGGCCATGTTAGATTGCTTCTCATGGATGTGTTATTTTTCAACAGTTATTTATAACTGTCATTGTTATTCTGATAAGAGCTATTGAGGAAAAACTGTTAAGTTCAGTTAATCAGTTATAGATTTCATAGAAAACAATAAAGCAGAAAAATCGTTAAAACGTTTCATTTTTACTGCCAACTCACTTTCAAAGTAGTAGTGTTACAACAGCACACACTTTTTGGCGATATTGTTAATGGTTATGTAATATAATATGACAATTTCTGTATAACACTTCAACTACCAATTCAAAAAATTCTTAAAGAAAGGAAGCGCAAAAATTATTTTTTTTATAATTCAATCCTTTAAACGAAAACAGCTTTCTCCCATTTAATTTCTCTGTCTTACGTTCTACACGTGCCAACTATATGTGATTAGTATTTTATCTGAAAATAAAACTATTAGCTTATATTAACGCGAACCAACAGCGGCCGGAATTATTCGGCCTTCTGTTATCAGAGCAATTCAATTTAGATTTATTGATTAAATAATATTAAACGTAATATTGTTTTTCATGATTCAAACGACAGCCCCCAAGCTCCTTTTACTTTTCCTTATATTAACACCAGAAATTTAAAAAATACATTATTTACGTTCACGATATCGTTATTATTTACGTTGTCGACACCACCTTCTTTTACAAGAAACACTCTTTTAGAAACTCCACCTGACAATGGCAGATTATTCTACGAACTTCACGCCATAGGGTCACGTTTCCATTGTTAAATTGCAACTGCAATACCAGAGTGGCCAGACATCTAAAAAGTGAATCTCAAATTATCGTACATTGAATAAAAGTTCGTACAAAATTATTTGCAAATGTAATTTATAATGAAAACGATAATTATAGTTAAATAGTGAAGTAAAATAAAATAAAAATTAAAGTCGGAAAAACCGCACGAAAATCCATCAAGACAAATCTTAGAAACTTTAGAAATTAGAAGGGCAGACCCTTATAATTTAATATACTTATTGCTTTGAGCATTTTATTCAGGGCCTAGAGACCTCTAGGATTTTAATGGAACGCTCAAAGCCATAAATATTTCAAATTAATCACCTCGATATTTCTTTGCTCTTCCAGCAAATGGTAGCGAGAAATCGTGTACTTCCTCGCAATATTTGTAACGCTTACGTAATATGCACTTAGAATGTGTACAACGTCCACCCGAGTGCATTCGTGGTGCTACAACCCTATTGTTGCACAGTTATCAGTCAACTGCTGAATCAGGCAGTGAATAACGTTTACGTACAGTACGAAACACCTGCGATGGCGCGCAGACACGTTCGAAAGTATATCCACCAATTGACTGCTTTTGACAGAGGCTGCATGGGGGACTTCATGAGGCTCGTTGGTCGTATCGTGCAATTGCCAGGTATGTGGGACATTCAGATGTCACAGTTGCCCGATGTTGAAACCAATCAGTACATGAGAGCACTCTTGCCGGTCATTCAAGGGCGGGTCATAAAGAGCACATGAATCATTTTTTTATGAAAAGGTGAATTAACGATATTCTCTGCAAAGTGAAGTGAAAAAGCGTAATTATCTGGATCACATACTCTTGTTCGAAAAAATATTAAGTTCGTTTAATACTAAATTGAATCCGTTTGACACTTTTAAATTTGAATTTAATCGGTTATGAAGGTCATATGTATATATCTGATTCATTGTAAGATGTGAAAAATTAGTTCTGTTTTATTGCTCTGTGAAACTCTTGATGGCATTCGTGCTTCAGGGGTGATCCTCTAGCAATCACTGCAGCAAAACAGCAAGTATACATGTATTTCATTTCTCAGTCACCTCAATGTCTCACTTTGTAACTTACCAAATGTATGTACAATTTTTCAGATATTTCAATATTTTTTCAAAGTTTTAAACTGTGGAGTTTTGGGATAAGTTAAAAAAATAAAAATAAAATAAGTCAAAAAGGATATAAAAAATTAATGACTTCAACATATACATCAAATGAAATAGCAATTTTGAATAAAATGAAATAGAGTATTTTTACATCGAATGAAATAGCATATTTTGTTCTTTAATGTCACAAAATATTAAATTTCTGGTCATAATTACAACACGAGTTAAAAGTGATTAACTTTAGCAATGCGCGCATTTTTTTCGAAATTTATAAAAATTAATATAATTTTGAAAAATAGTATTTGGGAAAAAAT
Organism: Gryllus longicercus; assembly: GCA_038098605.1. Classification (NCBI taxonomy): domain Eukaryota; kingdom Metazoa; phylum Arthropoda; class Insecta; order Orthoptera; family Gryllidae; genus Gryllus; species Gryllus longicercus. Next base: position 4,730,356 of record JAZDUA010000069.1, on the reverse strand, counting down.
AAAAAACCCGTGATTCATATTTTTGGATTTACTCTTCACAGAAAAAAGTTTTAAAATCTGGAACATCAAGTTCAAATTTTCCTTAAATGTGTGCGATTTGACATGAAATTAGCCATATAGAGCAACTATTAGTTTGATATGTTATGGCTGAACGTAGAGGAGAAATTTAAAATAATGTTAACATCTATTGCAACAGCAGCAGCATTTGTAAGGATATTTTCTTCAAGACTGAGAATTGACAGAATTTAAATGAATTCTTATTGGACTGAAAATCAGAATAAAGATAACACTATAATAAATATTGTTTTTAATAACAACTTAAATTATATAAAATATTGTGTATTATTAACTATCCCAGTTATAAACGTATCTTGACAGGTTATATGGCATTTCCTAACATACGAAAAGTATATTGTTTACAGAAATGCACATTATTATCATTATTTACTTCGTTAAGTAGTGAAAATTTGAGAAACAACTATTTGGCTAGAATATAAGATGTTAATTTTTTCTTCTGTGTCTCATCGATATTAAAAAACTAGGAAGATAAGTGAAATTAAATTTTCATCTTTAAGCATGGGTTAACTTTTAAAATTGTTGCTTTAGGGTTAGAAGTGAAATGTTGTTGATCATTGCATGCATAAAATTGCGTGACCGCATCCCCTAACCTTTCCTCCACAAATGGAAAATGTCATTTTACTAAACATACGCTCCTTTTGCATGACTCTTACTACAAAAATTAGAAAGAAAAAAAACTATTTCAGTGGCCGCTCACCCTGCCGTAGAATATGTCACCATGCGAAACCTATCCAGAAATTCAATACCACTACGTGACAGCCTAATGGCAGTCTCCCGTCGTTTCAAAAAATGCAGTCGATAAAATTTCCCTTGCCTCTGTTTTGCTCGAGTTCCATCCAAAAGGTAAACAAATGGAACGCGAAGGAAGAAGTTCGAATGTTATCTATTTTACTACGCAGAAGATAACAAAATAGGAACGTCATATGGAACTATAGTTATACTTTGGAAAATACTATGAATACTATGTTCTTTAGATCGACCACGTTAGTACCCCCCAAAAATACTTTAAATGAAAGTAAAATAACTGTTTTTCAAGCCGGTAAGAAATAAAACTTCTGTATCTTATCACTGCCACCATTTCGACTATCAACAATTAGCTTTTCAAATATCAATGCGGCATTGTTGCGAAATTTAATTAACCTTTGCATACTGCTTAAAAAATAAATCAATAATTTGAAAATACAAATTGGGGAAAAAGTAAAAGTGTGAGAAAGTGAGACAGAATTAATATAGGCATTTTTAATAGTAAATTATAATTAAAATTAAATTAATTATTCTTTATATTACTAATTCAATTTTTCTCGTGGCCCGTAATTGATGTGAAACCTGCAACTATTTCATTAATTTCTAGGAGAAATTACGCAAAAACAACTTTTAAAAAAAATTGTACGTGAAGGTTTTTAAAGGGTTAATTTTGTACAACAGACTTTGTCAGAGGTACACATTTGTATCTTCATTTTAATAGTTTTGAATTCTTTTTCGAAATTTTCGGAAAAATAATGCCCGAAAATGGGACTAGCGTCATATTTCTTACCATCCCTTATTACATACGTGGAGAAAATTTAAAGAAAAATTTGGAGCGGTTTTTGAGAACAAAAACTGTAAATTTCAAGTACAAATTGCTCAAAAACTACTCGTTTCTTCAAACAAAAAATTCATAACATTTTTTAGAGCCAATTTAATACAACAGTCTGAGAACAAAATCTCTATCTTCAATGCTGTAGTGTTATTTTCATTTTCAATTTTCAGAAAATCTTATCAATATCCGAGAATGAGACTAACACTATATTTTTACTGTCCCTTTTTACAAGTGGAGAAATTTTAAAGAGCAAATTTAAATTAGTTTAATAGAAACAAATTGCGTTAATTTCAGGTGCAAATTACGCAAAAACTATTTATACTTTCATAAAATTGTACAGAAACTTTTTTAAACAGCTTACTTAGTACAACATAACTTTATCTGAGATAAAAATCTCTATCTTCAATTTTGTAGTTTTAAAATATCTTTTTGCAATTTTCGAAAAGTCTGGAATTTCAACAAAAATGATTCCTGCAGCATTCTCTTAAACGTCCTTTGCACACTTCAACAACAAAATAAAATCAAAAATTTTGGAGACTTTTTTTGAAAATTCTGAAATTGTCCCACCTTAGTACCCCCTTAAATTAAAATATCGGTTTCAAATCTTAAGGGCCGCGACATCAGCCAGAACGATTGGGGAATTTCAATTGTGGAGAAAATCGGCTAAACGGTTTACGCGCTCGCTTTGTGCTCAGAGGACAGACATGTTTTGCGGTCAATCGATTTTTACTTTCCCGTATACGTACGTATATACGGAGTAATACACGTAGTTTTGGGAATGTTATGTAATGCGGAAAATCGACTTCGACATTTCGACGGAAATACGTTCCCTGATACTGAAAAAGTCTTGCTTTTTTTAAAAAACGTTCGTGTATCCGTTTGTCTGTCCGTCAGGTATCTATAGACACTAATCGCGCCCAAACCATGCGTAATATTTTTTTCCAAAATGGAGAAACCTCTGTCCATCTAGCTCGAGTTAAAATTTTGAGATTTTGAAAAATATTCTTCTAAATTTGGTGGTACTTTAATGAAGCTCTCCGGACAGTTTTAAATTTACTCAAAAACCGCTCCAAAATTTTCCTTAAATTACTTGTTAGAATAGAATAACATACACTTATAAACGTAGCATACGCCCAATTAACTCTAAATTTTCGAAAATTTCAAAAGTATGATTTTTTCGGTGTCTTCCTACAGCTACAAAATTATAGATAGACGTTTTTCCTCCAAATTCGGGCAATATTGTGCACATTTAAATTTTAAGCAAATTTAAAAAAGTTACAAAAACAAAATAATCGCTAAAATTGCTCCAATCATTTTATTAGAAATTTTCACAGGGATAGTGCAAAGTGTACTCTATGACATAAGCGCCATATATTTCTCTATATTGTTTTCAAAAATTATATAAAGGTATTTTTTTACTTGTCTTTCATGTGGCTAATAGTTTTACTAGCGGCAATTTGTTCATATTATTGTATTGATAAGTACACGTGCTTAAATTATGTCATATAAAGTTTCTCGAAAACTCAACAATTTTCTGTAAAAAATAGCTTAAAAGTTTGCATTTTCATAAACACTCAACCGTCATTGTCTTAACAACGGCTTAAAAAATTTCTTCAAACATTTCGAACGTATAGTGATAATTTCACTCTTTAATACGTCGTAAAGTTCATTTCGGTGTATTTTTTATTTTTTTCAAACATTACACAAATGTACATTTTCTGAAAGATATCTCACGCCGTTGATATCCACATTTCCAACTATTTACAAACTCAATTTTATTTTTAAGTGAAAAACTTAAAATGACTTCAAATGAAATTATTCGAAAACTCAAAAATTTCTTCACGGCAAAATTATATACCAAGTTTCGTAGTTCCTCACTACTTTGCCTGGAATTAAACTTATTACTGACAAACAATATTGGGGCAAGTGACATTCTCACAACGTGTCCCTTAGAACTAGCCTCAAGAGACACTTTCCGTTTTTATTTCAGGTTATTTTGCAATTCGTGTAAACGAAATATACAACAAATTACAGCTTCATAAGGAAATTTTTCAGTGATACTGAACAGTTTAACATACCTTCGATTTATTGTTGTTAAGATTAATTTGAACAATCCGATAGATTTTTACTTCACTACTTGTAAAACACAAAATGTTCGTAAATTTGCAAATGACGCAACGGTTCCCTAGCAACTCAAAGAGCGCACTTAAGCACGGGTTTGAAAGGTGCATGTAAACTATCTCGAGCTGAGCTCTATTGAATCAGTCAGTTAAAACGCTGTCACAACTAGCGTCGGCCTCACCTAAATTATCCCTACATTATCTGCAACTCTTTCAATTAAAACTTCCTTGATTTATGAACTAAAAAAGTAGAGACGTGTTCACTATTCAAGAATAAATATAGGGGCGTAATTTCGACTCTAGCTAAATAGTTGAGTCGAATTCAGCCGCTGTCTAGAGAAGTCTAGCGGTCGGCTGCGCTGATAGTTTTCCGTGGTTTCTCCAATCAACACTAGGTGAGTGCCGGAGCAGTACCCTAACAAACAGGCCACGGACCGCGCGCGATCTTCCTTCCCTCTTCAATGACCTCGCGCACGATCAATCGTATCCCCCCTACATTATACACGCGAATGCTCACTTGTTGAGAGACCAAACTCGAGCTTAGATTTTGTTCCAGCTAGGTCAGTCCCCCGGAGGGGGGAAATACCTGGAAGAAACACCACAAGCCAACGTATATGTCGGCGCCGGATCTCACCATCCAGCGGTGCTGGGACACTACCGTATACCGGAATAAATAGTTTCAATACACAAATTGGTCTAATAACCATAGCCCGGAATGATAATCTATTATTTTATTTATTTTATTAAGTTTTCGGAACTTTTGATACAACTTTTATTACTCTCATGAAAAGTAAAATCAAAATTATGAACAATATCAACACCACTATTAACAGTATAATTATCATTATCATAGCCATTGCTGTTACCATGGTTATGAAAAATTTCATTTTCTTCCCCTTCCTTCGCCTCTTTACTGTATGTCTTTTTCTTTTTCTATATCTTCTTTCAGTCCTTGCTCCACTCGTTGAATCTGATTCTTCTGTAATGTCTCTCTCTTCTCTGCCTTCAGTTAGGGTGCTCTGTTCATCTTCTGTTAGGGTTGCTCCCTCAGTATCTTCAACATATTCCCCTTTTTCTTCCATCATTGCTTCATCTTCAATCTCTTCTATATCTTCTCCTCCTTTTCCATTCCTTCCAATAAATTCAGTACATTCACTTCCTCCACTTTCTTGATCCTCTTCTACGTGTTCTTCGACACTTCCGGCAAAAGATTCTTCTCTGTGGTTTGTTCTTTCTTCCTCATCAACATTTTCGCTATCTTCCGAAAAGCCTCCTTCTCCTTGACCTCTTCCATTTTCTCTCGTATGTACTTCCCTTCTTGGTTCTTCTTGAATTTCTTGTTCCCCTCCTCCTCGTTCATTCAGAGCTACCTCTACCATTTGAGGTAGACGAATGAAATGAACTGATGGTCTCATGTGATTTATCTCCGTTGCTGTTTTTCTTTGAAGTGTACTGCTTTTTTGTATAAAACGTTCAGCGTTCTAGAAAACAAGAAAACACGATGCATCTCTAGATACGAATACAGAAAACATCTTGGCACGACAAACTTAAGAAATTTACATTTGTGACTATTTCATTCACGTGCTGAGTGTCCGTCCATTGATAAGAAAGAAGATTCAATCTTCAACCAATCTGACAGACTGACGGACAGGCGGACGGGCAGACGGACGGACGGACAGACGGACAGACAGATGGACGGACTGGCAGATGGACGGATAGGCAGATGGACGGACCGACAGATGGATGGACAGATGGACGGACGGTCAGACAGATGGACGGACAGACGGACGGGCAGACAGACGGACAGACGGACGGACAGACGTTTAAAAAACACTTTTTCTGTATTAGTGGACCCCAAAATGTGTATTCCTGTTGAAATCTCGAAATAGATTTTCGCAGCATTACATAATTTTCTCTATTACTCTTTATATACGTACGTATACTAGAACGTAAGTAGTGAGGCTACAGAAAGGCACAAACTTTCTCTCAGGTAGTTGTCTTTTCTCCACAGTTTATGCTATATTTTTCGGGTTTGTCCCTCTCTTTTCAGCTGTCATATATTGAAGCTTAAACATCATTCCTTAAATCTGCTGTTCCCTAATGAGAAAATTGAAATATAGTTTTAATAATATTAAAAAGAGTAAAACCTGGTTCTGTATGCAAATTTTCTTTGAAGAATTTGAAGACTTTTTGAAAATTTGTCGTTTGAGCGTTTCTGAAAATGAACAATTTGGAGCAATTTTCACCGAAAGCTTTTAAGTTTTGAGGAATTTCTTGAATGTTCTACATTATTAAAAGTACTTGTACTATCAAATTCAATAAAGTACACAAATTGCATGTAATGTAAATATTAACGACGGAGTGAAAAGTCAAAAAATTACCTTTGTGTAATTTTTGAAAAACAAAAGAAAACAAAAAAATCGCGTTTACGGCATCTGGAATTGGCACTATCCTTACACAACTTACTCCCTATCTTTAGCACTATCCTTACAAGAAGTTTAAAGAAAAAATTGGGGCCGTTTTTGAGAAAATCATCGTTTTTTATAATGCCCATATTTCAACCAAATTACGGAGAAACTACTCAAATTTTCAAACATTTTTACATGATAATAATTAACGAAATAAATGTGAAGAACAAATTTTATTTCAAGAAAAAAATCTTCGTTAAAGGAATTGTACAAAAACGCTAAGAAAAATGTTCAAATTTCAGATCTAACAGTGAAAATTGAACATATGCCATCTTTATAAATGTATTTCACTCTATTATTACAAAAACGTTGAATCCATTTTTGAGAAAAGATTGAAAATGACTTAGGATTTCCACGTAAAGTAACCCAAAATTTCAAGAATGTTTTTTTCAAAATCGCAGAGTTTCAAGTCGGTCCAGATCAATCACGGAATATTCATTTTGAAAAAATCCCGCGAATAATTTAGGCCCAAATGTTGTTCACAAACGAAGACAGACGGACGGAAGGTGGGACAGACGGACAGGTAGGACCGACAGACATCCGGATGGACAGACGAACGGGCGTTTTGAGAAATAAAACACTTTTATTCAAGACTAGATCTGAACTAGTGAAGCTACAACAGCACATGTTTTCTGTTTGTGTGAATATAATTTGTTTCTGGCTGCGACAACTACTTAGATCATTAGTTCCACTGTTTTGTCCCGGGCGGTATTCTTCCCACGAAAGAACGTGAGATCTGGCACCAACATACACGTCAGCTTGCCAGGTGTATTCCTATTTCCCCACTGAAGCACCCCTTCTGTGCGGAAAATCTTAGCTAACAACATATACGGTAGTGTAGTACGTATGTGCATGAGTGAGTAAGTGGAGGGTACACGGAAGATGAAGGAAGTGCGCGGTGTGGGGTCCGTTCATTAAGCTATTTCTCTGGGACTCGCAATATATGGATCGCATCAGGCTACTAGAATTCCCCTCCAGGCCACAATTCAATCCGATCCAGCTATGCATGTGTCGGAACTCGAGTACTGGGACCTCGCACCCAACTTTGCTGCAGGGTCAAAGGAGTTCTCAATAAGACATCGTATCTGGTACACATACTTACAAGTATTTACTAGTATTATTGAAAACAATTACATAAAATTATAATATCGCCACTTCTGACCTACTAACAATTCAATCATCACTACAAAAAATACTAACCAAAGCAACCGCGAACATTTGAAATGCCTACTGGTGCTAAAACAGCACGTACATTCTCCTCCATATTTTCATGCAAAATTAAGCGAAAAGTACTCAAATATTCGAAAAATTGTTAATGCCCTTATTTCAAAATATATTTTTAAGAAACAGATTTCATCAGGATAAAAATTGTATCTTTATAATTCTGGTTGTAGGAAGACACCGAAAGAATTTTGAATTTTTTGAATTTTCGTAAATCGGGATTTTCAACCAACATGAAACCTGCACCATTCTCTTAAAAGTTCTTCATACTATCGAACAACAAAATTCATTAAAAACCGATAGAGCCATTATTTTAAAAATTTTGAAAATGTCCCAAAGCTTTGAAATAAAAATTTCGATTTCAAATTCAAGGGGCCACGACATAAATCAGACCGATTGGGGAATATCAATTTCGGAGAAAATCGGCTGAACGGTTTAGCCGCTAGCGTTGTTCGTGGCCAGACAGACGTTTTACCGACGATCTTTAAAGACCTACAATTGAATGCAGAGTTATACAGAAAATATCCAAGCCACGGGAATGAAAATGGTTTGAAATAACTTGGAAAATTAGTTTATATCATAAATTTTGAGCAACAAGGATGCACGTCGAAAATTAGATACTATGGCTATAGGAAAGTTAAAAAAGTTTTATGCCGTATTCATTGTACGGAAAATAGAAAACCATAAAAACATTTTTTGTTTTCGTTCAATATTAAGTTTCGAAAACTATGAAGTTATGGAGGTTTACAAGTTCGGGGAAAATTGAATGTCTATACCATGTGAACACAGCAGTGAACATGCTTCTGAAGTGTTCATTCTATATTTTTTTAATCTTTTTATTATAATTTGGTGTTGATAATGTAAACCGGTTAATAATAATAATGATAATAATAATAAATAATAATAATTATAATAATAACAATAATAACAACAACAACAACAACAATAATAATAATAATAATAATAATAATAATAATAATAATAATAATAATAATAATAATAATAATAATAATAATAATAATAATAATAATAATAATAATAATAATAAACAGCAACTCTACCTAGGGAGTACACAACTTTGAAGTTGGTACTATCAAATAAAGCTTGCGTACTCCTATGAACCTTAGAGATATGTCGGCGGTAGCCTTGCTACTGGTAGGACCTCCCTTGCTGAATAGGTTGCAGGGGGGGGGGGGGGTCGGACAATGATCGGACTCTAGAGAAGAGCCTCAACAGCATCTTCGAAGAAGAAAGATTTATGAAGATGGCGGATGACCTTTAACACTTAACCACAGTGTCTGATCCGCAGCGGGCAGCTGCAGCGTCTGTCTCTACCCTGTCTGAGCAGCTGCATCCACAGCGGGCCACTGTGGGTCGCAGAAACGGATGAAGGAAATAATCTATAGATTAAGTGAGATATGTGACCTCGAACTTGCTTCCTGCAAAACTTCACTCACAACCAATGAGCAAAATCGATAGAACAAGAAATGTAATAAATCTTAATGTGCCTTGTTCTACCAATGTCCCATACCTCCTCCGAAACTAAGCTAATATATTTTGTCAATGTCTGGCCATCCCACGGACATTAATCCCAGGGACCTAGAATCGGCAGTAGCTCGAATCCATCGTCAGATATTACAAGGAATAAACTGAAAGAAGGGTTGTAGTGCTTTAACTATGCGAAAAATGGGGGATAAGAATTAGAAGTTTTCACGATTTGGAGAGAGCGTAACCCACATATGAGACCTAACCTAAAATTCAAAGAAGCTTGCCAGTTAACAAATATACACACTCAGTAGTGGAAAATTTAGAGCATAATACCTTGATGATAATCAGGGAAAAGTTCTTTGATCGAACTATTCACATGAACATTTAGAATCATCTAATATCCTTGAAAAGTATGGTCCTGTTGAAGGTTAATCTCTTCCCAACGTGATTTCGTCAGTGGTGTCTGACTTTGAATCACACGATATAGACACGATGGGAAATCTTCTTCAATACGAGAATGAACGAGTTCGTATACTTTCATTCGAATTTCGGGCACAATTGAGGTATACGGAAATGCTAAAGCTAAGAGAGTGATAGAGACACCAAATTCTGTGAGACCTCATGTAGAGATCTAGATGTTATTGGAGCACTTTATAACTGCTCAGTAAATTAATAAAGAACATTAGTTCTTTGGCTACAACATTTGGAAAACATGCGAAACACAGGAAGTGCCAGATCTAGTTTTCTGTATCTTAATATATCATACTATTTTATTCATCCCAATGTTTTTCAAATTTTAATATTGAAAATATACAAAAAGTAGCAGTTAATAAACCACTCCTAGATCGTGATTGCCCGCTTCTCCTTCCGTACTTAATCAACACTTGGGGTAATTTTACATTTGGCAAAATTGTTCCATTTCTTTGTAATTAATGCTATAAAAGCACCCAAACTCAATTAATAAGTATGAATACGTGACCGTGATTGTCCTGTTCTCCCCAACTCTGTACTTGAAAATTGTTCTTTGTTATATCTTTATCGCTGTAGTGATTTTATTGCAATTTTGCAGTGCTTTTACTGAGATGATCTTATGTCTGCATCTTTGAAATATGTAGCATTACCCCATCGATTCACTGACATATTATAAGATTACTACACTGTTTATTCATGTACACAAACTATTTAAAGTGATATTCATCATGAACATACCTTAAAATGTTATGAATATCAGTTATTCCCACATCTGAAGATAATATATTTGATTTAATTTCATCAGCTCGTTTGGCATTGAGGAACATTTATGATGTTTTATTTTTTGAATGCTTTTCTCAGGTGAATACTAAATCCATAGTAAGAATTCACATCTTGCATGATTGCTTCTTTTGGGTATTAATTTCATACACAACTCACTCGCGGAATCTCCGTTATCTTCTTTCTTCTTTTCGTTTGTTTCAAACTAACGTTTGATGATCGGGAAAAGCACAAACTTAAAATTTGTCAATACACACTGTTTTTGAACTTTGTTGACAAATAAAAGTGGAATTAAACTGGATTACAAATTGGTAAATTTACATTTTCTTGTCATGTAAAATTCGTAGATAAGGTATATAAAAATAACTTATTAACCTAATGACAATTTGAAAGATTTTTGTTGCCTATATTCAAAACCAATAATTACATTATACATACATGAGTTACTTTTGTTACTTTTGCCATCCAAAATTACTTTCTCTGGTTGAATTTAATTGACAGTACCTAAATGGTACATATAGAGTGCAATTAAATGACTTTAAATAATTTGTTTACTTTTATTTTCTATTTATACCTTCTGTACAAAGCACATAACAATCATAACATCAACTAGTTATTACAGACAGATGTTTGAGATATTAAACTTTGAACAAGGAGAAATGAAAAAATTGTTTTGGAGTTGAAATCTCTTTGAAATACGAGGCATATTCCAAAACCAAGGTCTGGTGCAGTGCCACCTAAAACATCAGACCTATCATCAGGCGCCCATCTTGCTTCTCACGTCACTACTTGTAGTCATAACATTACATCGTGGCAAAAGTGTGATCTGCGTGTTAGTGTACACTGTGAAAGTAGTATATACAAATTCTTGAGTACAGTGTTTCTATCCATATGATGGTGTAATAATATCTTTGATTTAAATTTGTGCCAACAGAATATATTTGTAGCAGAGCAACGTCGATACAGAGAAATACTTGTAACAATTAGTAAAAACCTTTAGAAGTTCGGGTTACGTGAAGTTGTCGTGCACTTTTTCTTTGAAATTGCTTTCGACAAAATCCAGCATCCTCAAAGAGGAGAAAAATTCAGAGCATGCGTTATAGTACATAGGAAAGAAATTAAGTTTGTTAAATGAAAAGGACAAGACTGTGATACTAGAAAGTGTAACTTTCGTTGATTTACAAATTTTTTCATAGTTTTCTTTAGCATTTTTTCAGAATTGTTTACGCTAAAATTCTACAAAAACTCTGAAATGCCGTTCAAATTGGATCCTTTTCAGATGTTTTCAGAGCGATTTTCATATTTTTTCACACCAATTTTCAGAGCTTTTTAATGATTTTTTTCACAAGAGTATATATGTATGTTAATGTTTTACGTTCTTATAAATAGTTTTCTACATGTGTATTTGAATATTTTAAATGTTTAGGACGACATTTTCTCCAAAGTATCTGGCAGGCAATATACAAACGTTTTCACCTTAACCAGCAAAATAGGCATTTTTATGCAGTGCTTCGTTTAGAATAGCCGGTTCAGCTTGAATTAACTTGTTCCTAATCACTAATTTGATCTTTTTCCCTTTTACAATAAATTTCAATAATTACATTTTATGAAATTATTTTACCAGATGAATGGTACTTTTCAGTCAGATATATAATTCTCTATAGTCTTGCGATAATTACAAAGTTGTATATGTTTAAGTATAATTGTGCATAGAAACTTTGTTTCATGCTGTAGATTAAGATGGGAAGTCGTGTCAGATATATCGGGCGACGTCAGATATATCTGGTTCTACTAAAAGAAAAGAAAAGGAGGAGAAATTAGTAAAAGAACGAGAGGCAATATCTAATATTCCAAAACTGACGTTTTTTGGGAGTGTCACCTGATCCGAGTAAATCTTCTGATGTTTTAAATGAATCTTGTCAACCGCCGACTTCAGGTTTCGTTTCATCATATAATAACAGAACCTTGCTCAACATTGAAGACAAATATTCTCAAGTTGAAGAACAAATAGAGCTCCACGAAAATCCTGATTACAAAATCCTGATCCACTAAATCCTCTACCGATTTAGGACAATGCCCGATCAAGCTAATATTGAACCACTAAAGGAAGTGAAGAATGTCGAAATATTAATAGCGATTTTACTTCGTCAAAAACACATTGTAAAAATGAAAACAAAAAGGGGTTTTGCAAAAAATCTTACATTTCAAAGGTTCATAAATGGACGAAGACAAAATAGGAAAATAAAGGCTCTGCTACTCGCCGAGTTAAGATAGTTTGTTTTGCTTTTCTTGCAAATTTGTTGCTTCCGATAATTCATCTACATTTTTTGAAGAGGGCTTCGATGACTGGCAAAAAAAAAGTAATCTAATGTTGAAGCGACATGAAGAAAGTGTTTCACACAAGAATTTAATGGCCTTCTTAGCGCGAAAGAAGAAGGGAAACAGTAGTGGCGAAATATTCTGCAACGCGTCTACGAGGTCAAACAATTTTTGATAGAAGGAGGTCTTGGTTTTCGAGGCATAGATGAATCAATTGGTTCTTTACAAAATGGGAATTATTTAGGCATACTGGAATTAATCACTGAATTTTATCCTTTCTTATCCCAGCACTTGAACACTGATGGAAATAAAGGGAAAGGAAATACTTCGTATCCATCCAAAGATGTGTGTGAAGTTAATTGGTATCAAATTACTACATGAAAGTAAGAAGTATAAATATTATTCGATTTCATTAGATTTAAGGCCCGATTTTTCTTGCACTAATCACTGATTCTTTTGTTTACTGTTCATTGTTAACATATTTGGCTCTAGAATGCTTGCATTGAAATTTGTGTTCGTGTTTCTCTTATTAGTGATGAGTGACATTTACTCACTTCAAAAACGTGCAATTTCTTCCTAGAAACGTACTAAATTAGGTTATTTGTTATTGTAATATTGTTAAACAACGTTTTTAAAGACTGCAGAAATTCTATTTAAATATTGAACAAAATTTACAGTATCATTTAACAACTTTATTAAGAGACTAGTTGTCGAGGCCCCATTGTTCCGGAACTCCTTAATTCTAGAAGTGATTTAAGTATTCATATTTTCTTCATTCAATTTTGGGGGTAAGTTTACATGAAAATGGACAAGATGTTTACAAGAAAACAGCTCCAAATGTTTTCTTCAAACGTCTCGAAAGGTTAGTACTAATTACACCGTTTAAGATGAGATAAAATTTATTTTGCTGCATTGCTTTATATTTTTTCTTTTTAAAAAAATACATATGTATTTTTAAGTATCTCACGCTTTCGGCCATCTAAAAGAACAGAAAATACAATTTACCTGTAGTAAACAAGCTTATAATACAAATATTAAGGCATGTTTGCTTCTTTTGAGAAACTCCAATAGAAAATACTATCTCTACTTTAGAAATGCAATTAACCTTTTAGAGAAACACAAAAGAAGCACTAATATCCTTCATATTATGAGCAGTTCCTACAAAGCAGTATTGATATTAGCTAAATAAAAAAAGAGGAAGAAAAGCTAAGAAAAATTAAGCAAAGAAAAGACTCTTGAATTAGACTTACAAAATAATGGCAAACACGTAAAAAAAGAACACCAAATAAAATGAAGACTTACTACACAATGTGTGACACATAATGAATAGAAGACATGATAAAATGAAATGTCATTGTCCAGAAATGTCATCCCAGAAAATGTGTGCTGGAGTTTGTCCAGGGAAGAAAATGTATTTGTTTGCAGACTGTTGTGTCATTTTGAGATTTTTCATATCATTGCATGTTCAGTAAACCCCTTTAACTTAAAACGTTGTATGTAGTTAAATTATCGAGTCTCTTGTTCAATTTCAGGCATCTGAGTTTCATTTTGGGAAACTAATTTTTTTTTAACGCTCATAGATCACTTTGATTTTCTTTTTCATTCAGTCGCTGAGATCTGTTTAAGTCTGAAAATGTATTTCAAGTTGTGAAAAAGACCGACATTTTATTGTATTTGTGTTAGATCATTTATTGGTATATGAAAAAACTTTTTTTTTTCAAAAAGTGGTTCAATATAGTCAACTCCCCCCTACGTTGTGGCAATGTCTCTTGAAACCTGAGAGCTGTTTCGAATTCATCAATATCTTTTACTCTAATGCGAAAATTGTAAAAATGTGAAAATTGCGATTATATTCTCATTGCAAAGATTACACCACGTTATGTCTATTTTTGACAAAAAATGTCTGTTATTGAGAAAATTTAAAATAATGATTTCATTGGGTGAAATGCTAAAATAAAAATTAAATTTCGAAAAGTCATTCCAGTTAATTTCTTCAAAATTTAATGAGCATTTAAAAATTGAACATTTGATATTTCATTGAAACAACACAATAAATAATATTCAACTTCAGATCGATATGTGAATATTGTATTTTCTTGAATTCATTCACATAGATTTAGTGAAAGGGTTCACAAAAACTGTGAATTTACATTTGCTTTTTAAAGGTGCGTGTAAATTTGGGATTTATACTTGTACTTACAGGCACTTCACACAAAATTAAATAATAATATGGTAAAAGGAAAATAAATATACAATTTTTCCCAACATTTCCGAATATATTAATCTTCAATCAATAGCCAATCAAGCCACTTCATTCTTCATTAATATATGCAACAGGGTATCCCTTATATTGCAAAAAACAAATGTTGCTACTGATTCTGAGCTAACCCCCTAAATATTTTCCATTAGGTCAAATTTACTGAAAACAAAATTTCATCTCATTAGAACAACATTCAACAACACTACCGACTACACGACTACCATCACTATCGACTTGAAATTTGAATGTTTGGGATGATGATGATGATGATGTTTTGTTGTCTTATCTCGGTAGAAAACTACTGAGACATGTTTATTATATAATTTTGTATTACAATTTAATTTTCACTTTTCTTGTGAGTACTTTTCACTGTCTTTTTCTTGAAAGATTGGTACAGTGAACGATGTTCTTGAACACAACACAACGCATCACAAATTGCTTTCGCTTCTCATCTACAGTCAGTAGTCCATGAACATCTTGCGTTTATTTAACAGCCATTTCAGCACAGTCATCGGCAATTAAATTTACAACTATCCTTTGGATTTCTGAGTATGAAGAGTTGCTTGTCAAGGTCGAAAGACGTCCTTGAATAAAACTAGTGTCAAATTTCAGTCAAGAGAAGAGATACCTACTTTTGGTTGATACACTGTAGGCTATTATTCTTCATCAAATTCTTCAGAAAAGGGAAAATATCTCTAGTCCATGTGTAGATTATCTCTGGTTAAATTTACTACCCTTTTGATTTTCATTTGTACGTCTAAATCATCCAAAAATGAGAGGACAGTCAATTTAACTAATAATAACTGCTTTTGAAATTATGCAATTTATCCTTTCGTATGGTTTAGAGCTTTTAAAAAGAAGATATCTTGAAATGGAGGTTTTTTCAGCTGCACTACACTGAAGCCCCGGTCTGACATTAACAGTTACAATCAACAGAGAGACATTTCTTAAGGAATTTTTAATTACAATGAGTAGTTCAGGTTTCTGATCTCGACAGAAACATTTTTAAACTATAAACAGCTCTTACTAACCATAGAGCTCGATGCCTAGCCCAGGGAGGATATATCTTTAGTTGGTTTCAAACGTGTCCTCCCAAAAAAATTAGGGACCTCTGTGAGTTCACAACCCTTGCAATATTGGTTTATAAATGTCACATTCATAAAAGTCCAACATTATTTTAAAAATGATCTAGTCATTAGTGATAAGTTATTGATGTACTCACGGAAGTCTCCGCTAAAAATTCAACAACATTGATTTCATCTGAACTTGAAAGTTCGTTATTTGAGTCTTAAGACGGCGAAGGAGGTAAAGTATAAGATGTAGACGCTGCACAATGTTATCTCTCTTTCCTTTTCTCTTTTGTAATGTTCTTTCTCTCGTCCTCTGTTCTTTATCCGCGAGATTTTGGTTTACACCTGCAAGATAGCTTTTATACCCTGGTTCTCTGTCGAAGTAAATATGTATGCTTCCTGCTTTCAACGTAATCATTTGTAAAGCATTTGCATATGTAATATCAAATAAATTGTCCTATTTATTTGTTCCCCGCTCAATTGCCGTACTGGATTCCGATCATAACCCAGTAACATGCGTTGTGGCGTCCCTTGCAGCGAAACGCCAAGTTAGTTTTCGAACTACCCGTGACACAAACTGGGCAGGTTTCGCAACAGCTGAATTCTCAGCTTGAGCAGAAACCAGTAAATACGAAAGACGAGATCGACGAAGCAGCGAATCACTTCACTGTAACATTGAAATCGGCTTTCAAGCATAATACAATTGTCACGCGTGTAGAGAATTCTCGCCTCACAGATGATTAAAGGAGGATCTTACGAGAATTGCGCAGAACTGTCAAAATTCATCGCCGCTATGGCGATCCCGTTGACGTAGAGCGGGCGCGCAATCTAAGCAGAGAATTCCGTTCATCTCTACAGAATGAGAGAGCTGCTCAATGGTCTGATACTATTTCGAAATGCAATCTCAATGAGAGACAGATTTAGGATCTTTCTCGTGCGCTGGGCCGCAAACCGGGAGTAAACTGCCCGATTCAGAGCAACGCCGGGACGGGGGCGCCCGGCGCTCCACCACCTCGGCCCGTTTACACGTGGGACGACGCGACAAAAAGCGAAATCTTTGCAAATTCGCTTGCGATGCAGTTCCGCGCGTTCGAAACGGGCGCCGCCTCGCTGCCATTGGCCGCCACCGCTGTAGGTGGTACGCCAGTGGCGCGTGCGGTCAGCAGCAATGCCATTGGCCCGTAGCCTTCTCTCACCTCGGCACGCCCAGGCTGTCAGTTAAGTACTTAAGTGATTGTCTCGCCGCCTTTCCTGAATGGCTAAGTTGGAAACGACTCGCTCTCAACCTCGAGAAATGCGTCGCCGTCAACTTCACTCGTAAGAGGGCAAACTCCAATGAAACTTGGCGGAGCGAAGCGAGATATTTGGGCGTGCTACTTGACAGCGGTCTTCGCTGGCATGCTCACGCTCGGTATCTCGCTGCCAAAATCAAAACTCGCACCCTCCTTTTGAAACCTGTTCTCCGTTCTCCCGACCTAGCAATTCCTCTAAAGCGCCGCTTATTCACAGCTTGCGTGCGTCCCTTGTGGGCGTACGCTTGTGAGGTTTTCGCGGCAGCTTCTCCCTCCACTCTGCACCCCATCCGGGAACCAGAGAACAGAGCGGCGCGCCCGCACTTGCCTCTTACCAGATCTGACCGACATCCCAAAAGCGCTGATGTCTTCAGAATCTTAGGCGTTCGCAACCACTTCCCGGCGGAGCTACAAAAGAGGGCGGAGACGGCGCTCGCATGGGCGCTGAGGCCGTCCGCTCCGCGAATCCTGCGCGAGACCAGCAAGGCGACGAACAGCGGCGTGCACAGGGCCTTTCACAGAAGAAAGGGCCCACAGCCCAAGGGCCCGTCGCCTTCACCTTCCGCGCACTGCCCCCGCACAAGCTCTCTGGGCTCTGCGACGCGGGGGAGCAGCAAGTGCGTGGAAGGCGGTCGCCGTTTACGGATGCCGGAAGCCCCGCGGGCGGTGCGGAAACGCGCTCCGCCAGGCCAGCGTCGCCTGATAATGAAGACGTCGCGGCGCCACGGACGCTTGAGTAAAGTCGGCGCCGTGGCGATCAAAATGCAGTGTAAATAGTGTAAATCGTGCTGTAGGTATAAATGAATGAATGAATGGGATTGTAAATAGCCAAGAATGAATGAGTGTGAAAATGAACAAAAAAAGAAACAAGAACATTATAGAAAACTAACCCGAAAATCATTACAACTAAATAAAAAACAAACAATTCCCAAAGAAGAAATGTAATTAGTTTTTAAGTTAGCATAAGTTAAAGTTATTGCCCTTACAACCCGCAAAAGCCTCATCGGCTGCAGGTATTATGTATTTCTAAGGCAAATAAATTCCCGCCCCTCCAGGGTAACTGGAGAGGGGAAACAAAGAAAAAATCTCCGCGCATTACGCCCTGAGGAAATCGCAGAATGGCGACCGAAACGTTGGCACATTCGCCATGGACGCGGCGTCACCCGGACAGCCTAGTAAATACTGACTCCGGCCGCAGAAGCCCACGCTCTCAATCTCTGTTTTGGTATACAAGAAATGGAAGCAACATATTGAAAATTGTAATGCCATAAATTGCAGAACACTTGATTTGGAAATTTTTAATATTAATTTTATGATTGTTGGTGTATATGCTCCAAACAATGACGCCAACTGATTGGTGAAGGAAGCATTATATATTAAATTAAATGAAGTAATTTTAAGATTATTAATAGGGAGGAATTAATTTTACTAGGTGTTAGGGTGGGGAGAAAAGTAAATTAGCAAGTAGTGGGACAATATGAAGAAGACATGTCAAATGAAAATGTTACTCGTCTAACTGAGATATGTGAACAGTTCTCTCTAAAGATACTGAATGGTTTTTACCCTTACAAAAATATCCATAAATATACATGGACACGAAATACTACAGAGGTCAAATCAATTAGTGATTATTCCATTATTGGGCAGACACCCCACGTGAAAATAATGGGCATCCGTATAAAAAGGGAGGCTGGTTGTGGGTCATCTTAACTCTTAAAAACAATTTGGTTTAGACCTGGTTTAGTGAGTGTAAACAGGAAACAAAATTGGAAGTGAATTATCAATACGACAGTTTTGAAAATAAATCCACAATATTCGTTTACAAGTTAAGATTTCTAAAAAAGATGAAAAGGATATTTGAAGAGTCCACAGAAGAAATGTACAAGTTACTGAAGGGATACACCGAGCAGCTATGGAGTGAATTGATGAGAAAGAGAAACGTAGATTTAAAATGAAGAAATTTAGGTGGAATGAAGAAATCAAAGATCTCCTTGAGGGAAAAAAACAGATATATGAAAATGGCTAAATTCTAAAGATCCTTTAGATAGAAATATCTACCGTTACATTGTTAGAAAGGAAGTAAATAAATTAATATACGCATTTTGGGAAAAGAAATGTTGTGAAATAGATTAATTATTTGGGGGTTCAAAATCAAGTGCAGTGTGGAAAACAGTTAATTGTTTATAAAGAGTTAATGTAGAGAAACTGACATATTCCTCGATAACTGAAGAGCAATGGAAAATTTATTATGAAACTATTTTAATAGAAACACAGGTTGGTTTTAAATGTGTAGATTATTCCTTAGATAATGTAAATATTTCATGTGAAGATATAAGTGTACACGAAATAGGAAAATGGCTAATGGTTACGAAGAACAACAAAGCTCCTGGTCCTGGAGGTGTTTGAGGTTAATTGCTGAGACACGCTCCTGATGTTGCCCTGATGATGAATATTTGACTCAAATATTTACTAAATGTCTGAATGGAGCCATTCCAAACGATTGGAAAAGTGCATGTAGTATATCACTCTATAAGCAAGGAAACAAAGCTGTTGCTCCAATTACAAGGGCTTGAGAGTCGTCCCATCAACAGGAAGGCTGTATGGATGTGATCTGAGAAGTCGCATTGAAAGTGATATGATGGAACTAGAAGACGAGAGCGGCTTTAGATCTGGTCGATCCTGTATAGATAATATCTTTTGTCTAAAACAGTTGATGGAAAAGTCCGTAGCGTGCGGATGCCCATTACATTTAGTTTTTGTTGACATAAGAAAAGTGTATGCCTGGCGGCTTAGCTCATTGCTCAGTGTGCTCGATTTCCATGACACGATCTCAAGTTCAATTCCCGATCAGGCAAGACTATAGCGTGCGTTTTCCTTGCAATGTCCTAGTATATGTCGCTATGTGACGATTCACTTCTCTGTTTCAGAAGACCAGAATACGGTGTGGGTATGACTTCGTGCAAACCACACGGACCCCTGTATTCCCGATTTATGGCCGCCAGGCCAGGACGCCACTGGTAGGTCATGGCCCGTACATTGGCCGACGCGCCAAGCACAAAAAAAGAAAAGCGTATGATACTGTACCAGTGGAAAAGTTGTGGGAAGCAATGAAACATAACATCGTCCATGGACAGTACATAAATGTTGTAAACAGATTCTACGAAGGAAATGGCAGTCAGGTTAAAACTTACGCAGGTTTATCAGTGTCGTGAATTTCACGGCTAACAAGGGATTAAGACAAGGATGTTGTTGATCAGTAAAAACCTTCATCACTCTTCAAAATATATATTTCATCAGCCTTGATAAAATGGACGAAAAAGTGCACTAAAATGGAAATTCAGTTACGGAAAGAATACTTTCTTGTTCGCTGACGATCAAGTGTTCTCGCAAAAGATATAAATGATGCTTTCTACATGAGTATGAATATGGAAAATGGGGATTGGATATTAACACGGAAAAGACTCGCTATTTGGTAGTTGGCGTGGTACGAGAACATTTAATCCTAGAGGGTTCTAAGATTAAAAATGTAAAAGATTTTAAGTATTTCAGTGTAATTTTGATTGAAGTGAATACGGATCAAACTGATATTTCATAAAAATTCGGAAAGGGCCGACAGATAATCAGTAAATTAAACCCACTACTTTGGAGTGAATAACTAAAACAAAATCCACCTATTTAAGGTTTTGGTAGAGAGCACAGTAACATATGGTTCTGAAATTGGGATACTAACTAAGCTCTGAAAAAGAGAATTAATAGTGTTAAAGACAGATTTCGAGAAGATGCTATAGTGTCACGCTGCTGGATCACGTTAAACCGACACGATAAAAAGGTGGTTAACTATACGAGTAGAAGGATGCTTAAGTGATTTTGTTGAAAAGAAAAGATTGCTGTGGTGCGTCCAGTTACAAAGGATTAATTCAGAAATACTGTCCAAAAAGTTTTATAACTGGACGGCAGTAAGATGGAAGAAAAGGGGCTAACAGAGAAATGGAAAGATGATGTAACAGTGGCAATCGAAAGAAGAGATATGTTAGAAGACTCTTAGCATGACAAAACAAAATAGCGCATTCGATGCGATAAACGGCCAATATAGTTCTAGAAACACGGCTACTATATGCTGTTGCCCGTACTAAACGAAGGCGAACTAGCGAGCAGCGTTTTCCTTGTGAAGGGTTGAGAGAAGAGAAGCAGCCTCACCACTGAGAATTTCCCCAGGCGTCGGACGATAAATACGCGAACCCGCAAGCGGAAGCTCTCTTTTCTTGTCAACACCCGCCGAGTAAGCAGCATTTTGATCACCGATCGCTGAGCCAGTAGCATTTTGATCACCGCTCGCCGAGTCAACACTTTCGTTAACATTAGTTTAGATATTGTTTGCCGCTGCAACGACTACTAGGTAGGAGTATTCAGCGTCGAACAGACGTTCTAGTCAGTCGTCCGCGAGATAGTGCAGATTAAATAAAGTAGTTCTTCAATTAACGATACAGGAAGTAAGTTACCCGTCGTGAGAGAAGCATTGAAAGTTCTGGTTTAGCAAAGTAGAAGTAGCAACCAGCGAGGAACTTGCACGAGTATTCGGCGAAGTGCAAGGGCATTTTCGCAACGTGGGCGTAGTCAGAGGCGCCGGTAGCAAACGAGGAGGAAGAAGAAACCGAGGACCCAGACGCACGAGGAAGAAGACGGATCGACTAGGAAGAACGGAAGAGGACGCAAGAAGACAGCGTAGACAGCAGAGGCGAATCCCGTCTCTTACGACGCAGAAGCTGGGACCGAGCGACGTCGACGCAGAGACCAGCGCACGACCATCAAGGCCAAAGGTGGGAAGTCCACGAGGTAACGGCTAGGGCGCGGAAGATAGGTCAAGTTCACGTCGGCAGGGAAAAACTAGTATAGGAAAGTGTTAAGAAATTGAGGACACGGGTGGCAACAAATTGCAGAATTAGAGTAGGAGACATTTTGATGCGCTATTGCTTGCATAAAACATTCTACTTAAGACATTATTATTCTGCTATTTTCAGACACAGTTAAATTGTAAATGAGAGTAGTGCACTTGCACACTTTTTTCATTGCATGTAATATTTTGAAGCAGGAGATTGTAAATTGAAATTTTGGTTTCATGTGCAATGTAATTAGAATAGCATAAATTTAGAAATAATTAATTTTCCAAGGGAATTCCCAGTGTAGATTAGGGTAATTATTTCAGAGTATCAATTTTGGAGTAAATTATATGTGTTCATTCATATGAGTGTGTGTTGTAAAGTTTTCTATTCGTGTTTTGATCATTCTTTGTAAAAGGGTGATTCTATATTCTTGGTTTTTGTCATGAACTTATGCCGCTAAAGGTTTATGGGTAAATTATACGCTCGTTTGTGTGCAATTTGTGTGATTTTATTGTGTCAAGGGTTCAAACCTTTCTCGCACCCTGAAGATCCTGCCTGAAGATTTTTTAAGCTCGCTTCACGAGCAAAATCTTGTTAACCCGCTTACGGTTCATGCGTGCTGCTGTTGTGAAGGTGACAGTTGTGGGCAAAGGTGGGTTAGTTAGAATATATATATATTGTAGCGTCACCAATTAATTAAGTATAATTTTATTGTGGCATCGCCAATAACAAAATAATTTCTACATCTGGAAATAGCTCGCGTCGAGAAAGAAGTGGGTCAAGGGACGCTGCCTTCGCCGCGACGATTTCTTTCGTTACGCAGCGGGGCCCGCCCCGACCGCACTCAGCCTCCTTTTCAGAGGCGGACCCGTTTATTGCCCCCCCTCATAAAAAGA
Source organism: Gryllus longicercus (assembly GCA_038098605.1). Taxonomy (NCBI): domain Eukaryota; kingdom Metazoa; phylum Arthropoda; class Insecta; order Orthoptera; family Gryllidae; genus Gryllus; species Gryllus longicercus. The sequence continues at coordinate 4,707,434 of JAZDUA010000069.1, read as the reverse complement.
CATAATGGCCCTGGCCGGAGCCCGGTCGGACAATACGCACCCTCGCGTCCTTTCTTCTGCCGCGCGACCGGGGGAGAACACGGAGCCCGAAGGAGGGGTTGGCCGGGCGTCAATTAAGACGACGACGCTTTTACAACACGTCGTGAACGAAAACCTTTCTCGGCCATCAACCGATCCCCTTCCAAACAATGCCCGCCCCCACACCCGTCTTGGCACGCGCCTGGACTAGGCACCCGAATTCCCGCAGGGGCTCTTTACAAACTAAATACAGTAGGCTGTCGATTAGCCCATGCCGACCGTCGAGGATCCGTGAAATGCACTCCTGCTCGAACACGTGTCCAGACAGCTGCCAAAAGTTTCTGGAACCGTTGACAAAGGGAAGCGAGCGAGAGAGAGAAGCCGGTGTTAGACAGAGAACAATCTACGGGAAAATTGCCACATGATTGGTTAATCAGAATTCTGCAACGCAGCCACCCTCAGCCAATGGGAAGCTTCGCCATGAGGGAAGGGAGAAATTCAGAGCTAGAAATATTTTGGGAAGGGGAAAGGAAGTTCTTTTAAAAACGAGATGCAGAGAGAAAACTTATTCTTGTGATCGGAGCGCGACGGGGGGAGGAACACTCCCAGATGTAATACTTTTGAGAGATAATTTTTGAGAGTTACTTCGTGATACTTCTGAGATACTTCGAGATACTTCCAAGATACTTCTTGGTTGCTAAATTTGCTTGATTACTCAGTTACTTACGATCGGGACGCGAGTTTGGGAAAGACTTTCCCAGAGTCGAATTAGTTAGGAAGCGACTAGTGGACTTGTCGCGGAGGAAACTCGGGCGGGAGATTACCGGATCCTGGGCCGTTTCCGCATCGGCCCGCCAGCCTTTGCCGCCTCCCGCGCCGGTGCTGATTGACAGCCCACCGCGTTACGTCAACGCCCGTGGCCACCCGCCCCACTGAGCCTGCTCGAGCCGACGACATGGGATTGCCGCTGCCTGCCGAGAGGGGACGCGCCGCAGAAGGTCAGCGACCCGGGACTGCCGCCGCCCCTGCTTCGAGGCTGCCGCCTCGGCCCGCCCGCGCAGACAACGCAGCCACTGGTGAAAAACTACGAGACGAAGCCGTCTCGCAGAACAATCGTAACGGCGAGAAATTGCAAGTGGCCGCGCTCAGGCCCTGCAGACCTTAAATGATGAATAGCACGCTTCATCAACGAGTAAGCCTAATATGTTAGCCTTAAGGGAATTAACAACTAGTAATTAAGATAACCAGTTCACAGAGTAGATTTAGTAAAAAACTTGCGTCGCCCTTTGCGACATGTAACTTCCCTGGCAGCTCTTGGTGCCAGGAATAAACTGTTATTTGTTTTAAATGACCCTGTGCTAATTCATGACCTCCCAACACTTCCATCCAGTCACATTTCAGGAGCTGAACCTGGCGCCCTCCCCCGCTCACATTAGGTTAGTTTACATTTGGCTGGTCCCAACGTGGGGCTAGTTTAGTATCACATTAGGTTTGTATATATATATATATATGTTTATATATATATACTATATATATAGTATAAGAATTACTATTATTTACATACTTATTTTCGTTTCTGAAATACTCTTCATAAATAGCACTCAAGGTTCGAAGGCTCTCAGACAAATACCCTTGCCACTTTGCGATTCCCCGATAACTCACCGCTTCGAAGTTTATTCTTTTATCGATAAACTCTGAACCTCACGAGGTATTACCTTTAACTACTCCACTCGTGAAATCAAAACCATTAGTGTTTATTTACGCATACCAAGTGCCCCGATCAGGGTGCTGTATCGCTCTTGTAATCCGATTTTTCTTACCGCATCTCCCTACTGACCAATAATATTCTGCGACTCATCTACCTTAGAATGCCATATGTCTCGATCGCGGCTTTTGCTGTTTATACCGTTTATTAAACCTCTGAGTTTTGCATGTTTTCAGCTATTTTCAATATTTGGTAAATTTTGGAACTCTGTTGATCATAATTCCATTCATGGAATAGTCCTATTAACCCATTTATGTCCACTAGGTCGTTAACACACGTAGATTTTTTTCATGCTTTGTTACATGGGTCAAATATGTATCTTATATATACCAGACATCTCGCTGATATGTATTTTTGGCACTTCCTGCATCTCAAAACTCGTTACGCGCACATGCTTTCTTGTCAGATCTTGCTCCGACTGAGAAAGAATCTTTTTGTTCGTGAGAGGCAAGTGACTTAGGTGCACTGCTAACCAAAAATGTAAGTCTTTTGAATTATGTATGTACTATTTAAGTATCTCTGATAATTGTGAAATTGTACTTGTATAAAACATAGTGAATTGTTAACGACCCAGTAGGCAAAAAAACCTTTGTTTTGCCAAAGGGTCTTATTTGCCCACTCTCGTCTTTCATTTGGTTATTCTTATGCGTTACATTATTCTGTATTTATATATTGTGGCGTCACCAAATAATATTATAATAATTTCATATCGAAATAGCTCCCATCACAGTTAAGTAGGTCGCGGGACGGGGCTTTTGTTGCGAAGAACCCTAACGACCGCCAGGCCGCGCTCGCACACTGACAGCCGCCCGCCGCCAGCTGATGAGGGTGCCTCTTAGTAGCTATTTAAGTAGGACACATTTATGACTCGTCATATACACCTCGCGCTGCCACCCTTCGCGGAGCCATCGGGCACTCAAGACAAACGATACGCGCCCGCGCGCCCTTTTGCCACGCGCCCGCGTAAGGAATCCAAATTCCCAAAGGGGTTATTTACAACTCAACAGTCGCCGGCTGCCGATAATCCTCCGCTGACAAATTTATGGCCCAGAAAAAAAACGCAACCGCTCGAACAAGTGTTCGGACAGCTGCGAGAGAAGCTTCTGGAATCGCTCACAGAGGGAGAGAGAGAGAGGGGGGGGGGCCCAGGTAGAAAGAGAGATCTCCCTGGAAAATTCCGTAAACGATGCAACCCGATTGGAGAACTTCAAAATTAAAACGCATTTAGTTTAGGCCTATAGGACGTCTCATCGTGATGGAAGGGGCAGATCTGCAGGTTCGGAAACGTTTTGGGAGGGGGAAACGGAGGTAACTTGAACGCGAGATGTGCAGAGAAACGGGACTTACCAAGCAGATTCTCGAATAAGCATTTTAAGTGAGACGCTCGAACAAACTCTTTTAAGTGAGACGCACAAATAAGCACTTGTAATTCAGACACTCGAACATTCACTTATCACGCAGACTCTCGAATATTCATTATCACGCAGACTCTCGAATAAGCACTTTAATTCTCTCTAAACTACGCCTGTTGACACATTGCCGGCCAAATTACTTCGAATTTGGCGCCTTGTCTTCTTTAACAGGGCGTTTGATGTTCTTTGAAGGCGTTTCAAAGGAAAAGATCATACATTTTAAACTTGGCGCCTTCGAGATAGTCTTAATTTTCTCCAAAACCCGCGCGAATTTCTTCTCTGGTGTCCAAAAATTCATTTCTTTTTGCAAGTTCCTTGAAGTCGAATTCAACTTGTTCTATTAGTGCGGAGCGTCACCGAAAGATCGCACCAGCTCCTGGAGAAGATCCATCGGACACTCCCGCGTAAATTTCGGCAGGGTCGAAATGCTGAGAATTTCTATATCAGACGGCTGATCGCCTTGTCACGAGCGCGGAAAGCTTCGTAAAAAGCGTTTTGGAAAGTCTTCAAGGTTCGACCCAGAGTGTGCCACGCACTGTATGTAATAGAATCACGTAGCTAAAGGCCACGGAATTCGTAAGGAAAGGGCAATTTTCGTTTGGGCAGAGGTAACTGTGACAACTGTAATACTCTTTGTTTCTTTCGCCAAGTAACAATACTTGTAAATTGTGTGTCATTTATTTTCCAGAACATTCTTGTCTGACGAAAGAACTACTGCGACAGAAGAGGCGATGTTCCATTGTCATTTTAATTTTCATCAACAATGCTATGCTCTCCCAAACTTTCATTCAACTATTTCGCTGCCTGAACAACGCCTAAAGTCTGAGAGAACATCCTTCACCTTAGAATTGCCGCGGAGGAAAGTTGGGCGGGAGATGGCAAGATCCCGCGTAACTTTCGCATAAGTTGATCTGCATCCGCCGCCTAGTGCCATATCGGGCCCATTCAAGCCCGCACTAAACCACGGCCAGCACCCGTGTGTTCTCAACTGACTGAGTCCGCACGATTTCACGACTCCGTCCCCACGCCACGCTGCCAGCTGAGGAGGAACACCCAGTGGGAGGTCGGTGACCTGAGACCGCCCGCCGTCTTCGAATGAGGACCGCCATCCGGCCGGTCTGCGTAGCCACCGTCAGCCAGTGGTGATTAATCTGGTATTTAACCGGAGTCGAACTATCTCCCGTAGTTATGACGCGGAGCTCCCTCGCAGGACATTTTGGCGAGAGACTAAGAGTGGCCGCGCTCAGGCCTTGTGTATTGTAGTTAAAATATGCATGAATTGTTAGAAATAAGTTATTAATGTTAGCGTTAAGAAATTTGTTTATTAACTGTTAAGGTTATGAGCTCGTAACGTAAGGTTAGCAAGTAATCTGTGTCGCTCTCTAGTGACCTGTAACTTCCCTGACAGCTCATGGTGCCAGGAATAAATTCAATTTTGTTAGAAACGATTCAACGGACTGATTTATGACCTCCCTTCACTTCCATCCATTCGTTACAGGAACTGAACCTGGCGCCCGACATATCCCGACTGAGCGATCAGCATTACTATATATATATATATATATATATATATATATATATATATATATATATATATATATATATATATATATTACGTACCTTATGTTTTTGAAAAAGCGAAAAGTTTTTTTATAAAAATCTCGCTTCTACAATTACTTTCAACGCGTTGCGCTCCATACATACAAACGTTTTCAAGGAAGCAAAACATGCTCCAACCATGATTTCAATTCGGGTCCATTGGCTCTTCACATAATCGCTCTCCGACCTGAGCTACAAGACGGATAGTAATCTGGATTCCAAAATATTTGAAGATTGTCACAAAAGAACTTAAAATTATGTCAAAATTACTAACGTTTGAAGAAATTTGTGTATGGGACGATTCAAAGATATAATGTTCAAGAATATATTGCATTAAAAAAAAAGAAATTTGAATATATAATATTGTAGTTGTAAAAAAAAATTGTAAGTTTGAAATCCCCATTGAATTTTATTGAAAACAGGATCTAGTTCATATTGTTAATGGTATGTTCTACTCACACAAAACTTTATGGAAAACTATAAGCTTCTACGAGATAACTAAATGGGAAACTAAAATTCTTTTACTTAATCAGGTACTTCCAAATGATTTTCTGTGGTAATTGCGACATCTATTTTCGCATAATTATATAATTTATTATGTACCTTGTAAAAGGAACTAGTGGTGCTACAACAGCACGTTCTTTCTGGCAATGTTGTAAATAGTTGCGTAATACCGTAATTTTGCAATTTCTGTTCTCTATGCACCGTAGCTATTACTTTAAAATGTTCAATTCAACAAATTCAAATCAATTGCTTCTAGTGCATTGCATAGATTTGCCTTCATTTCGATTGCTAGAAACAGTAGACATTTCTTACTTTTACGAATAACTAAACAGGAAAAAATTTAACTTTTACAATATTTGCAGTACATAATGCTGAAAAGCAAGAATAACTTCACACAGGTCTTCCTTGATTACTTTGAAGTGAGCTTTCAATTACTGAATACCATAACCAGCGACGAAAACTTCCTAAAGAAAAGAAGTATATTGGTTAGCTAAAAGTTAAATTTATTACTTTTCATAAGGAAATTATTCTACATCATACAATGGTCACGGCCAACAACAAGGGTATGAATTCGAAGAAGTTTGAAATCACTGTGTTGCCATTTGTGAAATGATCACACGAACAAAGCAAGAGATATTGGAATTTACAATTACGATTTTGTTTGTTGCTGTTTTCGAAAATACAGATAGTGTACCAAAAATGGGACCATTATACCTGACTTTAGAGTTCTTTTATTTACCTACGAGGAAAAAAAATTGAATAAAAAAACATTTAGAACCGTTTCTGAATAAATGTTTAAAATGTATAAATTGCTTATTTGATGCAACATTACGCAAAATTATTCATATTTACGAAAATTGAACTAAAAAATTAATATCTTCATAATTGTAGTTGTAAGAAGAAGCAAAAAATTAAATTTCTCCAAGCTTTAAAAAACCAAAGACTTTAACGACAATGTGACCTGCATCGTTAACTTAAGCGACCATTTAGCAATCCAAAGTCGAAATTTAACCAAACTTTTGGTGCCATTTTTAAAAATGTTAAAAATGTCTCAGGGGCACCATGCAAAGTTCCCACCAAAATCCTTTCTACGCACAAGCGAATATAACATTATGCAACATTATATCCTAATGTAAAACAAGATTTATATCCAAATGGAATCTATTCCTCAGTATTATATTTTAAAATAAATTTAATTCACAATTTTGTTTCAAATTTCCGTAACATCTGATATAATTACAAGGCAATTCTCTTTTGTCAACGACATCATAATTTGCAAAATAGTATCTCTAAAAGCAATCTCGTAGCTTAAGTGGTAGGGCGTCACCTTAGAGAGCCAACTTGAGCTCACATCCTGGCTGGGGCATTTTTTTTATTTCTTGATAACGTTTGTGTGTATGGAGCACAACGTACTGAAATTAACCGTAGAAGCGAGATTTTTACTAAAACCTTTCGTTTTTCAATAATTTAAGATATGTATTGTTTTCAGTATCTGATTCGTCAAGTCGTTAAGAGTTTTAAGAAAAGGAAAATAAAAATGTTTTTTATTAAAATATAAGTAGGTGAATAGACGCAAAATAAATTGATTGTAGGTTGTTGTTTTTTTCTTGAAGTCGATAAATATTTCTTAGATTCTAGTGATTTCTTGCTGCAAATGGATTCTGAATTTCAGACAATGGCGGGACTCGGTAGGGAGTTTCCAACTTTATCACGTCTGTTCATCGAACCTTGCCAGTAGGGGAGGAAAAGATAAAAGTTCAGCTCGGCGAGTCTGACAGCCAAGCGTAAATTACATAAGCAGAACTTAAAAATAGTTATGAATAGAATGTAGTACTTAGTCGCGTGCTTTGCATTCTTATTGTCACCTAGGGGTAATTTATTTAATATTTTAAGTTCAATGAATTCTCAGATATAATTCATCCGATACATAATTCCGTCAGTTCTAAGAAGCGTTTGGCTTAGCAGAACGGCTTAAAGGCCAAGCTTGTGAATAGAAGATCGTGTGATCGAATCCGGCAAAATCGCAACAGTTCTTGCTTGAACAGAAGTGAAAACATATCCCAAATAACAATGTAAAGAATATTCTAAACATTCCCTCCCTTCGAGAGAAGAAACCGTTTTATAACATGTGCAATACAAAACTGCGTAGAGTTACAGCGAACGTTAATCAACTACTTGTTCTCGAGATCATTTACTTCTCCACATCTTCCTTCTCATAGGCCTTTTTTGGCTTTATTCTACAATGTTCGCTTTCTTTCCATACCCTAATATTACTTCATTTGATATTAATAATTTTATTTATTCGTGTCTCTCTGCGTCTAAAATTGTTGCTACAACTCGATCAAACTGACCACGATGTTAGGGGTTTGCCTGCCTATGAGCTACAGCAAAGCTAAGTTTTTGAGTAAGAATAATTCAGCCAAACATCACGGGTAAATAAGTAATGTGTCAAAACTACGAGGAAGATACTATACATTTTTTACAGTGTATGATGCCAAATATTTTGATATCGCGACTCCAATTTGAAAAAGAGTGTGTACAGAATTTGGTGTGTTGTGCCACGTACACGTCATGGAAATGCCTCCCAGCTTTTAATCCGAAAAATGATCACTCTTAATTTTATTTTCTATCTCTTCCTGCCTCTCTTTGAGGTTACTGACGTTATTATGTCCAAACATACATAGAAACATCTTACTAATCAAAATTCGTTCTACGTTATTATGGTAAACAGTATATGTTAATATCTATCTGCCACATTTCTGATAGGACAGGAAGATCTAAATAGAAGTGGAAAATCTAAACAACTGCATGTCTCTTAGGACAGAATTACATTTTGATTATATACTTTAATTTACAATGGAATATAATTATACATAACCACATAAATATGAAAGTCCAATGGGTGTTACATTACTATGTCCTATGTATCCTATGTATGTCCTATGGGTATTACATTACATGGGCAATATACAAAAACTGTCACTGAATATTTGTGATGTTGAAAAATTCAAAATATGTAACGCAAATGAGTCTTTCACTGTGTTGTAACTGCACTTTGCACAGGCTGCGATAGCTCAGTATCATTTGTTGTCTCTGCAGCCTCGCTGACCGGGAAGTCCTAGGGTTCTAATTCAGACGATGGCAGGCTTTCGACTCTAATTACAGAGCTAGGTCGGATTTAGTTAATATTTGGACAATAATTTTAGCTGTCAACTGCACTGATGAGTAGTTTTTACTGCTTTCTCCGATGATAACCTGACACACGATCACTGACAGCGCGCGATCTTTCCTTGCTCATTCGTGCCCCTCCTCATTACTTGAATACAGACACACACACAAACTTACACACCTCTACCATACATTACAGGAGACCTGCCAGGGCTTAGATCTTTTCCCGCCTGGGGGCTTTGCTACGGTGAGGGAGATTCCTGGATGGGGAATCCCTCGAAATCGAAGTGTATGTGGGCAATCCACGAAAAAATCTTAAAACTTTCTCTCACAATACTTGTGAATTTTTTCAGATTTTATAAATTGCTTTGCCATGGCTTGTCTCTCCGGTAGACGCCTCGTCCTAGACACCTACGAGCTTCCTCTAAGAGGAAGGCCACAGAATGATTGCTGAAACTTTGGCATTTGTGCCTAGGACGCTGCCAAGTAGGTAATGACTCCGACAGTGGTAGCCTACGCTCTCACATTTGTAGTTGTTTTAGACTAGAGTTTTTCTTTCCCTTACCTAAGAATAGATTTTTGTGTACGTATAAATAAGTTTATCTAGACACGTGCGAAACCTCTACACTTTGTAAATAATAATTGTATGAAAACGGAAAATTATTTTCAAGCAGCACGTAACTGCCCATTCCCCGAAATGTGATTTACAACATTAGGGGCTCGGGACTGTGCGAGAGAAATCATTCCAATATTGGCAAGCGTTGAGATTAAAAAGCAGAGAAAATAAAACATGCCCTTTAATTTTATTTTGAAAGATAATTTCGGTATTTTCTTCAATTTAATTTTACATTGATTTCGGCTTTTACTCTTTTCTACCCACTAATGCTATGAAGTAGAAGCACGTAATAGAACATATTCTTTAAAATTGTAAAAGTACAATCAAAATGGTTGTATATAGTACCTGTTTCCCACCATTTCCCAAATTGTCATCTACCCGTTCCCACAAAACACGTCTTATGTCAGTATTTATCTGTCCTCAATAAAAAGTCGAGTCCCCATGAGACGGACAAACTTGGTTGAAAAAGCTAGGAATCATCGCTTCCGAGTTATTCTCGATTATAATATGTTTTGCACTAATGTTTGGCCTTTGTATGCCATACATATTATTTTTTCCTGAAATCTCTTCGATGTATGACTAGGGTGTAATTCTCCATCGATGAGTCACACTTTGTTTTGTGTCGATTTTTTATTATAAACTTCCAAAAACTACCGCCTTTCCTTAGTTTATGATATTCAAAAGATTAGAAAGATTTAAGAAAATGTGAATATGTAACTTCATTTCGAACTCAAAATATTACTGGGTGCTATAACATTGCTTATAAATGTATAATGAATGTTGCAATGATTTTCAAAATAAATTTAAATTCAAGATGTTTAAAAACAGTAAAATGGTAAAAATTAATTTTATTTTTTTAAATACAGATCAGCGATCAAAGAAGTATGATAACAATTCACAACAATTTGTGTTTTGAGACGTACTTTTGAGATTTTTTCGAGCCGGTTCCAAGGTTCTAAGACACAGCAAAAATATTTCAAATTTTTTTGCGTTTGAATTTGGCGATTAAAAAATATTGACAACTATTTTTCTGAAAGCATAAATCATTTTCTTATTTTTTATATTTTTTCAATCGGATAAAATAGTTTAGTTGACGAAAAAAATAAAATAGCCGTTTTCGGCTGAGGGGGACGTGAGCTGAGAAACCTCCTAAACGTTATTTTTATGTTATAGTGTAACTCATAAGGTATTTGGTTTAGGGGAACTTTCTTATCCGGAGGTGCTCTTTATATTTGTTGCATGTAGCACTAATGTATAGTGTAAATTCCGCGATTAAAACATATTTCCAAACCACCAATGACATTTGTAAACAATCTGTCTTTCGCATTACCCGGGATCACATAATTGTCTAGACAATAGACGACATTTTATCCCCGAATGACAGAAATTCTAATTACATGTAGAACAGTGCCAGTAGAACTTTTGATGTAATCCAAAGACAAAGATTTTTAAAACTCCAATCATTTCTTCATTTCTATTTCATGGTATGCAATATGTATTCTCAAGTTAATGTTGAAATATTTAGTACCACTTCCGGAACCTGTAGACCTAAATAAGAGAAACGCAACGGTGACCCTGAAGATTTGGTTGCGAAAGCAACAGCGATAGCGTACATTTCTCCTTCTTAGGGACCTTCAAAGCCTACTTGCGTATTCAATGTCGCTAAAGAGTCCTACCAAACACAAATGAATAATGAATTTGAGGCCATTGTGTTGCAATTTAGATTTTCTGAAATCAATGATTTCGTGAAATATACTATATGCGAACATAATCTGTACATCAATAGGAAGTTCATTTTAGAGCGTTGCATTGTATATTGTAACGAATATTGCATCACCTGCCGGAATTCGCTGCGCGCGGATTGCGTCATCTGCCGACGCCCCTTCCCTTCCCCCCGAAACTGGACGGTTCCGGACTATTCGCGAGCGGAGGGGAAAGGTGGAGAATGTGCCGGGTGTATCTAGACGAGCACCGGCCAGATATAAATGCGCCGCTTCCGACGGCCGCGAGTCAGTAAGAGTAGCAGAGAAGTCAGTCGGCAGTCAGTTAGTGTAAGTCGGTGTGTGTATGCCAGTGTAAGTAGTAGTCGGAAGTAAGCAGCCGCGGATCAGTTAGTGTATGTAATCAGTGAATAAGCAGTCAGTCCGTCAGTGTGTCCGAAGTAGAAGCTGTGCTGTAAAGTGTGCATTGCGGTGAACAGTGGTGCAGGGGGTGAACAGCAGTCAGCAATCTGAAGTCTGCAGTGGAAGCTGCGCTATGAAGTGTGCATCGCAGTAAACAGCAGTGCAGGGTCCACCTGGTGAGCGCAGAGAACTGTGGTCTGTGCAGGGAATTGTGGTCAGCGCAGTGGAACGTGGACAATGCTTCGGACTGCTATAGTGTAGAAGTGAACTGTGTAAATAAATAATCAAGAGAACGGAGTCGTGTGTAAGAAAAATAATTAAGTGAAGAATACAAGGACTGTGTAATATACCTGTATATAGATCAAGTAGTTTTTAGTGTAGAATTGTTCACGAATAAACGTTTTTGAGTAAATACCTGTGAATGTGTTTTAATCACCGAGAAACGTTACAATATAGTAGCAACCTGTTTCAACTATTACACATGTTCTCATTATAATTTAAAAAAATGAACTTTAAATCATTTTAGAGTACTTTACTTAAATTACCTAATAAATATATATATACCTTGAGTGAAAGTATCTCCAAACCAAAAAGTTTTGAATTTAATTGTTTATAGTACTTATTAAAAATTCAAAAATTAAAATTATTGAAACAATGCAATATCGCTGGGAATGCGTGAGTAGTAATGAAAATGTATATAAAATGAGCAAAATTCAATTTTGCAACGATATTTTACAGAAGAGTTTCCCTATTGGTTTTCTATAGATTATCGTGATATAAGTTTCCGAAATTTTACAAAACTTAGAAACAATATTAACAATTACAATTTTTAAATTTTTATGACTTAGGTGGTTTCTTAGTGGTCCTTAATGAATTAGGGAAAACAGAATTTTCGTAGGTCTGCTTATCTAAAAGAAGTGGGTGGAGTACGATTTCATCCTGACAACATATGAAAAACATTGTGTGCATTGCTCGTCTTCCAAAAATATCGTAACGTGAAAATAAAAGAAAATGTTTTAAAAATACAAATATTAATTTCATTGCGTTGGATCCGAAATTCATCCGTAAATTACATCTAAAGAAAATACTGAATTGATGTGTTTCCCCAAGTGGTCACGCAATCGAAAAGAACTGGTGTTTCTTGCTCTGCAAACATTAAGATGTAAAAATAGTTTATAAGAATCATATCACGGTCCTGATTTTCACATAAAATTCCTCAAAGACTATGTCTTACACACGATTTTTAATATTCACGGTAAAGAAACTCACGTAAAATACAATCACTTTTACGTTGTACTGACGTGAAATTATTAATTGTGATCCCCAAAACAAAACATCAGAAATCATTCATTTGCTTAGAGCTGCACTTTCAAATAACAATGTTTGTAGTAGAAAACCTTCATTGGGACTAAATGAACTATAAATACTATTTTTTGTTTAGTATTTTACATATCAAAGCTATTTTTATTAAAATATTTTCATGTTCTGTGACCATATCGTATTTTTGTATTCGATCATCTGAGTAAAGGATGAAGTATTTCACAAATGAAAGCTGCTATCTCGGAAATGTGTTCGTGCAACTGGCTCTAAAATGTATTTTTTAAAGCTATTTATTTTTTCTAATAAAATATCTAGATTAGACAGTTCGCTGTAGCAAATTGTTTGCATTTAATTGTAAATATTACTGTAACCTATAATGAAATGTAAATATGGAACTTATTACTCCGTGTTGAGTGTTATTTTTTAAGTGCGTATTATTATTGTTTTAAAATGTGTTTTGCATGCCATTATTTCTTTAATTAAATGTATATACTACAATTTATGTAAACCTGTTGGTTGCTTATAATTTATTTTCAAATATTTACCATAATATAACTCGCGATTGCCGCCATTTTGTAATGTTCACAATGAATACTCCCAGCTCTCTGAAATAAAGATTAAGTGTATTGGTCATTTCGATCCCGCAGGCCGGAGCAAGGTACGCAATCTGTGGTCAAGTTCGGCTCAGGACATCGCCCATTTTTTGCGCTATCGACGGTACGTCAATGTAGTATGTAAGTTTACTTACCTAAAAGTAAATATATATGTCTTTGGATTTGTAGTAATATGTATGCGAATGCCATTGCATATGCTAGGTAGTGACAAGGAAATGTTTTTATATCGTTATAAATGATATATATAAATGATGATGAAAATGATATAAACACCCTAGGGTGTAATGTATCCTCGCCATACTAATATTTACTGCGAAGGAGTGCATGTGTCGTGTAGTGGCTACAAAATAAATCGCTGAAATATTGTCTCAAGAACTCATGGCCATTGCCAGTTTTGGTGCAATGTATTTATTACTGACAAACTTCAAAAGAGGTTCAAATTTCGCATAGACAGTATTGCTTAAACCTTTTTTCCTAAAAGTGGCTAAAATTTGCCATTTAGGATGAGGTTTTACGCTTACTATTTTCTCTTTAATATTCTTAAAGCAATAATTCGGTTTTACTATTAGAAAACCGACAAATTGATAACATGATTTTAAAAAATGTTCATAGGACTGCGATAGATAGCAGATAGCAGAGAGGATGGGGCAAGTCAAAATATCTTGCCAGACCAAGGAAAATAAAAAATTAATACGAGAAAGTCTGTGCCATTCTTTAGCACCAGTAGTTTATTGATCGAATTCACCGAAGTAAAAAGAACAATTACAAGGTAATGTAAACTCGTAATTATTGAATTCTTGACATGAAACTTAACGCTTTAAATAAAATATGTTCAGACAAAAAACGTTTCAACCGTTCACGTTTGAAATCTTGCGTAAAATATTTCCGTACTTTTCTATTATAGAAAGGGGTCTCCAATTGAAAAAATGTGCCAATTATTAAATACATTTATTTCGAAAAGTTCAGTGGGAATGAAAAATTGAAGGATTATTTAATGCCATGGAGAGTTTATATTCATTACAATCAAATTATTATGAGGGAACCGATTCCCTTAATAAAGCAGAGAAATGTACAGATTAAACGATCAGAAAATTTGAGAACTCTCTGGATGAACACTATAGGGTATGTGAGTTTCTTCAGATATTAATAAAACTTAAATTAATAAAACGTTTTACTGTATTTCCTGTAGTCGATACCTATTCCCTTGTGCAGAACAATATGCAATGACACATAAAAGAAGAGGTAACACTGTACATTCGACGTATTGGTATTGGTGAGGTAAGAACATTCCTCCAATGTGAGGTTTCGAAGTCGGCGCCGCTCACCACGCGGATTGCGGCCCGTCGCCTACTCACCATGTCGTCGGGAGGCGTCGCTGCCGATGTTTGCGGTGGCGCGCGTCGTGGAGGCGGCGTGGCGTGGGGCGGAGGTAGGCGGAGACTTCGCACCGCCGGCTGCGGGGCGACGAGTCACAGAGTCGCGAGCGGCGGGCGATGCGCCTCCTATATAGCGTGTGGGCAGCCCACCGGACCGGTCCACCCCACCCCGCCCAGCCCCGCTCCTCCGCCCCTGCCTCGCACAGTAAATCTCCGGGACGCGGCGCGCCCGCTCTCGCCTCCGCTGCTGCTGTCGACGACGTGCTTCTTCCGGATGAGAGGCCTGCCCGCGCTGCGGGCTGCGACGGCCCCAGCCCTGGGCCCCATGATTTTCTAGCTAGCTTGCGCGTGATGGATGCGTGCGCACTCCATTTGCTCTCAGAGCTATTTTTTTTATTTTATATTGTTTACATTCTATCTGGTCGACAATTTTGTCTCAAGTATTTTACAATATAACGAATCTGCGATGAAATTGCTGGCTCCGATGTTTTTGAGTTTTTTTTAGAACGTGAAATGAAATTCAAAGCAACAAAGTTCATATCACGTACCATCTTTAAAAATGTTATTTTATTATCAGAGTATTTTTCTATGCTCAAAGAGTAATAATGTATGTCCAAACTGTAATATTTTATCGTGTGTAGTTTTATGATGAAAGGATTTGACAACAAAATGAATTTTGAATGTTTTTAATGTGTTTATAGTAAACACCGAGGACACCAAATGTAATACGCGGTGCGAGCGCCTCAGGAAGTTAGAGAAAAATTATGTGCACCCTTGTCATTATCCTAAGAAGATAGCCATTCCTTGGTAACAGACATATACGTATCATATCGTTGTGAAACGTCTTTGTTTCTTTCTCATGTGTGTATCATCTGGAAAGTAAATCAGTTTCAAGCTGTATTGTGGAGTAGAATATTGTTAATTTGTATTTCAATACGAAAGTCTATTTACTATGTCCATCGCTCATGTGTAAATGATCCAAAGCACTTTTCTTATATTCGTGGGAAATTCACATTACCTGAGCAGATGCGTAATATTACAGATTTTGTAAAATAAAACATATTTTCCCAATTTTTGAATCAACCGTGGAGATCAAAATAAACCTTGGGCAGCGCACAAAGTATGTATGCAGATTTTCGTCACTAGTCGTCACTAGATCCATTATTGACTTCTATATAGCCAACGAAAAGTTGGGAAAGTTTTTCCATGATGTCAAAATTATGCGTGGAAAAGACGTCGAATCAGACCATTATTTAGCGCGCGAAAATATAGCATAAAAAAGAAAGTGGGTGAAAATAAATACCATATTCCATAAAGATGAAATGGTATGGAAATGTGGCTTTCTTAACGATTCGTCCATCAGGAATATTTCCCAAAATAGAACAAAAGAGTACATGGAAGCAAAATCTCTTAGTTTAGATGTTAAATATTAGTGGACACAATTTGAGGAGTTATTAGAAAAAGGAGCCGAAGAGCCATTAGATAAAAGAAAAAAATATAGAATAAAATGAGGTCTCTATGTTTGGAATGAAGAGCTGCAGAAAGCTATTAGAACCAAAAAGGAACTATATTTTAAATGGATAGTTCTTAAGACTCGAAGCTCACGAGAGAGCTATAAAACCCAAGCAATAATAACAAAATCTTTGAAAGCAGATCACGAAGAAAGCTGGGAGAGATACTTCTCTAAAATAGAACATGACGTTCATGGCAGAGAGTGTTTTGCATATAAAGTTATTAAACATCTTAATAGAACGGAAAAAGGTACTGCTAACCAATAGTTACTGAGTAAAGAAAGTTGGTTAAATCAGGTATATACCAACTCTGGTAAATACCTTATTATAAAGAACCTGTAGTACTAGTAGTTCTACCTTTGGATGTCGATAGAATAGAGTATGAAGAACTACACAATGTTCTCATAGAAATTAAAAATAGGAAAGCGCCAGGTATGGACAATATTAACACAATTGTGTACTTGTCTACCAGAAGAAGCAAAACATAGATTGCTAGACTTATTAAATCTCTGCTGGCAATAAAAAATAAAAATTCCTGAAAGCTGTAGAACATCCCTGGTAGTCCCAATATTTAAGAGAAGATCGTGAAAAGAATGTTTTAACTGCAGGGGAATAAGCCTGCTGAATTCTTCTTACAAGATATACGCAAAAGTAATTGCTAAACGATTAAGAAGTATAATCGACTTATAGTACTTGAAGAGCAAACAGGTTTTCATAAAGAAAGATCAATTACAGACAATGTGTACTCTCTAAAGCAATTAATAGAAAATGAGGAGTGAATGCACTCTTCCAACATATTTAGTGTTTATATATTACAGCAAGACATTCGATAATGTTTTAAGGAACAAACTCTGGAAGATACTGGACAGAAGAGTAATTTCTCAACACCTTTTTGAAGTTATTAGAAACATATACAATGGTATACAAATTAACATAAAGAGAAATAAGGGATAGATCCTTCACGAGACCATTAATAAAGGTGTTATGCAAGGGTTTAGTTTGTCACCCACCTTATTTAATCTCTATTTAGACAACGCTGTTAGAGAATGGAAACAGCGGCTTAAATTTTTTAATGTAAATTTACAGATAACTATATAGTATCCAATTTTGTTAAAATTTTAATATTTGCTGACAATCAGGTACTTATTGCAGACAATGAGAATCAATTACAGAGAGCTCTGTTTTAATTACAACGGATAACAGCAAAGTATAACTTAAAAATCTCAGTAGAAAAAACCAAGTCTATGGCATTTCAAAGTAGCTTTTCTGTAAGATGTAAACTGATAGTAAATGATACAATCCTTGCATAAGTTCGCAATTTTAAGTTACTAGTCTGTGGCATTTCATACTCAGGGGAAGTTGATGAAGAAAGAAAAATGGAGCGTTTTAATCATATACGTTTAAAAGAACCCTTAAAAAACAAGGCAAGGAAAGACACTTTCCTAAAATTTTATAAACCATTAGCTGTGAAAACTGGTCTCCATGGAAGTGAAAAGTGGATACTGAATATCAAATCCCGTAGTATATTTCAGGCTTTTGAAATGAGATTTTTGAGATCAATATTGGGCCATACGAGAGAAAACAGAATAAGAAATGAGGATCTACGAAATACGTTAGGCGTATTTAATTTAATGAAAAAATAAAAGAATACATCAAAGCATGAGCAACCCACGTACGAAGAATGGAAAATTCCACAACTCCAAAAGCAATGACACAATACCGACCCAAATGTCTGTTAGACGACCGAAAACAAGGTGGAAAGACCAATGAGTGCGCTACGGATCTACAATCCAGTGCTCGAAGAAGAAGAAGAAATCGTATAAATAACTAATAATAGAATAAATGTACTCGTATAAACCTGTTTTTATAAACAAAAACTCTGAAGATAATAACATCTACCAGATAGAAGCCAAACCAAGCCAAAATTATTAATTCCGACAACAGACGCTACTCGCTATACTGAAGATCATGGTGGAGCACGAACGCAAACGGCAGGCAAGGGCAACTGTGGGACAAGTGGCGGGAAAGGGAGGGCATCGGCAACGAGAATCACGAGGTGATATCCCGATAACTGGCGGAATTGCGGAAGAACGCTCCGTAGAGGCAAATTCTTACAGACAAGATGGTAAAGGGAAGAATATGGAAATTCTCCGTTATCTTTCACTCCTACTTGCGAATATTGCTTTCACCCACCATGGAAAGTGTTGTTTGTGTGAATGCTTGTCAATTTTCAAAGTCAATGCTATTAAAATCAAAAGCTAGCAAATATGATCGCACATTATTACCCTGATACAGTACCCACAGATTTTCAGTTAAAATTAATTTATCATCAGTTGTGATAGTCACACAAAATAACGACTCTACTTTGAAAAAAATAAGCCTTTAAATAAAATTGCCTCTGTTACTCTTTCTCCGTGTGTTCAGATCTTCAGCAAACATAATAATATATTTCAATCTGTTTACGTTTGGGAAAGTAGTTTTTTTTTTTCTCTTAGAAGAGTTCCAAGCAGAAATGATCGAACTGATCACAACTGGAAATGTCCTAGAGAAGTACTCACACACGTTTATCAAATGTTGATGAATTTGCAATGAAAATATGGTTTAAATAAAAGTTTATACATAATTCGATTAACAGAAAATTTTAATTGCGGTTTTTTCTATTTTTATTTAATAAGCAATTTTTCATAACGGTATATTTTCTTTAATACAAACCTCATATTCTTCTCTTTCGTTGTTCAGTTGTCGATTTCCCAGCATCGTTTCCACGATGATTTGCAAACAATGCAACAGACAAAAAATTAATTAAAACAAATTAAATTGAATTAATGCCTTATTTTACGTGGCGAGACTCAGGCCATGAGGCCTGCTTTTCCGTCTGACCACGCAAATTTCGCTACGCTCCTTTCACCAACGAGCAGAGAAAGGAGGTATTTCTTGGGCGAGAAATAGGCGATTACAATTTAGCTCAAAGGCGTCATTTAGGCTTAAGGATCTTTTACATGCAAGTAAATCTACTAACATGGGATAGCCGGCTTTACTTACCCTCCGAAGTAAGGCGCACGAAGGATTTTTTCGCCCTTAAAAGTCCACGGCTTCGATTTGGCTTGAACCCGCCAACTTGCGTACAATAGTCCGGTACGCTAACCGTTACACCATCGGCGCACGCTGATAGTGCTACAACACGTACTTCCTCGCACACGACAGCGACAGACGAGACGAGAGCAGGGTCACGTTGTAGAGCTAGCTCCGTCCGAAGCGTCCGCGTAAAGCGTCCGTCAATACGCCTAGGCCGGCAATACGCCCGCACCATTCACATTTTTACGGCAACCCTGCTATTCCAAATTGTCGGTACCTTTCGATTTCTCGAAAGCACCTCGAGATCTTTTCTTAAAAGCGTGTGTGGAATCATCGCGCCGAAGCCGAGAGAAGAACTTCACACGAGGATTACGGCTTCGGCCGTACTCCTCCGCCAGGATGGAGGCCGAAGTAACCGACTCAGGAAGCTGCAAGACCGATGCAGATGATGAACTCAGGCAAGTGACTGCGGCCAAGCGTTACCGCTCCCCACATTCAAGTGGAAGAACCCCTCCCCTTCAAAAACTTAAAATCCCTCCCCCACCATCCTCTCCCAAGAAGCTCCTGAGCGATGGTTTTACCATTCCAAAACACCCAGCTAGAGCAATAGAAAACCCACCCACTGTCCCAATTCCTACCAGCAACTCATTTTCGCCACTTCCCATTGAAGATCATCCCACCCAATCTACCACTCCACCTGAACCGCCAGTGCCCCAAGCTACCCCAACCCCTAATAATCCAACACCACCCCTGACATCCAGACCCAGAATTGGCACAATCTTGATCTCCACGGCAGACTTCCTTGATGGCAAAGAATTGATACTAGAACTCCAAAAATGTACTACTGAAAAAATTCAAGCCAAATACACCAAAGATAACTTGAGCATCACCCTCAAATCCGTCCTTGCCCACCAGAAAATCACCTTACGACTCCACGAACTTAAAACTAACCTAAACTTACGACAACTATTATTTTCTGCCCCACCAAACTACCATTACCATAGAGCTACTCCTGCAACCCGTGACAAATTAATCCAAAAAGGCCTCCCTCCCAAACAAAACACCAACGAAATGCTCCAGAAAATCCAAATTCAAAATTTTACCTGCTTCCACCTTTCAGAAATGATCAGCTACAACCCCGACAAAACCACTACCAACCTAGGCATATATGTAATAGAAGTTCCCAAACAACAAATTCCTTAAATCAAATCCAACAATCGCTACCTCTGCCTACACCGTGTCACCATCGAACCCTACAAACCCAACAACAGAATCCCAAGATGTACCAACTGCCAACTCTTCAAACATACCCGATCCTACTGTCATAGAACCCCAACCTGTTGCTACTGTGCCCAACCCCATCCTACTGACAATTGCCCCAACCTATCGCGACCAGATTTTAAACCCCTATGCATTAATTGCACAAATGAACACCCTGCCAATGACTCTCAATGCCCCACCCTCATCCAATACCAACAACAGAGAGAAATCAATCTTCAAAAAATCCAAACACTTCGACAATCCCTCTCCAGTCACAACACCATAGACTTCCAACAATCCTCATTCTCATCCCTCTCCAGCAGATCCTACGCACACACAGTGACATCTCCAACCCCTCCATCACAAAACCCTCCACCACCTAACTCTGAATCATCATCTACCTCCACCTGACAGAATTGAACACCTGAAAGAATTCCTCACGCTTATAAAAACCTTTAATCTTCCTAAGCTCCTCCAAACTATTAAAGAAATTATCCTTATCTTCAAATCCTCTGATGACACTCTGTCCAAATTAATCTCCGCTGGAACCAAACTCTGTGAACTCTTTTAAATGGCCCCCTCTTCTTACCCTCTCATCTTAAGCACCTGGAACTCCAACGGGAACCTACCCCATAAGAAGCCCTTCTAAAGAAGCCCTCTAGCCCTCTAGTTTCTATCAGATTATTCGATCGGCATCTTTCTTATCCAAGAAACCTACCTTAAACCACACATTCCCTTCTCTATCCCAAACTTCACCACTTACCGCTCTGACAGACCAACCCGCGGAGGCGGAACAGCCATTCCAATACGAAACACCATTCCTCACACCCATATACCCTCTCCACCCACTACCACCATGGAATCAACAGCCATACAAATATCCTCCAACTCACCCATAAACATTTCCTCAGTATATAAACCACCACACATAAATCAAGACCTTTCCCTCTTCTTTGCATCCCCCACTCCTACCATCATCGCCGGCGACTTAAATTGTAAAGACAGACACTGGGGCTCCCGAAGTACCAACATGAACGGACGAATTCTCCACGGACATTTAGACGACCGCCCAGAAATTATCCTTTTGCCCCCCCCCGGAACCCACCCACCTCATCCAAGAAATCCCCCATGACATACTAGACATACTTCACAGCCAAAATACCAACGTCACCCCATACGTACGATACGAACCTCTGATCACCTTCCTGTAATTTTCTCAACACGCACTTCAATATACCCATCCCAACACCTCTCGCCAATCATCCAAACCAACTGGTCCCATTTCAAACGACATATTTCAAGAAAGATTCACCCTCCTACTTCCATTACTACAACAGACGAAATTGACTCAGCCATCTCACATTTCAACCATCAAGTCAAGAAAGCCTTCAATAACTCATCAACTTTCACCCCCCGCCCCCACCCCACCCTACCTCCAGACATACTGCTTCTACTAAGACAAAAACGCATAGCCCAAAAGCTCTACTACAGGGCACGGTCATTAACTGACAAAATTACTTACCTTACATTAAAAAAACAACTCCACAACAGACTAGCGCTATTTGACAAAACAAAATTCGACGACCTAATACAGGACACCAATGCAGGCAACCCCCAAAAACTACATACCCTAATCCAATCCATCCGACCGAAGATTTCACACCTATCCCCCCTCTTCACCCCTGAAAACTCTCTTACCTATGACCCACAAGAAATAACAAACATTTTTGCCAGCACCCTTGCAACTCGCTTTACTTCCACTAATACTCGTACCTTCCCACTTCATACCTTCCCACTTTCGCTACAAATCTCCTATCGAACTACCTAGCACACAGAACTTTTAAAACCAAGTATCTCTCACACTTTTCCCCCTCCCACCCCATTTCGGCGGGAGTTCCACAAGGTGCGGTGCTTTCCCCACCCTCTTTTCAGTCTACCTAAATGATCTTCCCTCTTGCCACGGCATTCAACAATTTCTTTATGCAGATGACCTAGCCCTTCTCTCGTCCCACTGTGTTTCTCAACAGTCCATCAACAACCTTCAAATTGCTGCTCACACAATTTCACACTGGTTCAAAGAAAACTCGATCACAATAAATTCTTCCAAATGCCAGGCTATCATCTTTACTTGGCGAAACATTCCACACCCCTTTCCACCCATCACCATCAATATTACTCCTATAACACTCCTATCCAATGGTCCTCACAAATAAAATATCTCGGCATCACCTTCAACTCCAAATTAACCTGAACTCCCCATTTCAACACCACCATTTCTAAGGCAAACCGAAATACAACTTTATCCAACCCATCCTCCGCCACCCGTCCCTCTCTGTCAACAAAAACTCCCCCTATACTACACCCATATCAGATCCATCATTACATACGCCTCTTCCACCTGGTCACCAATCCCCACTCCACATACAAGAACCTAAAAACCCTTGAAAACCGCATCAACCTCCTTATCTTTCACCCTCTTCCCGGTTAAAACTACACCTTCCGAACTCATCACAACATCCCTCCCCTCCCCCAATATATATATATTCAACACTCCCGAGACACGGTACAGCAATTCGTAAATAATCCCATCTTCACTCACCTCATTCAACCTCACCAACATATTCTCAACTCCCCCCCCCCGCGCCATTCCCGAAAAAAGCACCCCCTAGATATCCTCCAACTCCCCCCTTCCGACCTTAAAACACTCGACAAATTAAGACCCAAGAAACGGCACGACAAAACCCTCATCAAAGTAACCCCTCAAAGGAATTCCCCCCCCCCCCCAATAATTTCCAACATCCTCAAACCCTCTAAGTGCATAACATCCTCGCTCTTTTTCATACTTTTCGCTACCAACTCCAACAACCTTAAACGAAAAAACCCGTCATAATCCCAAACAACCCTAGTCCTACCCACCCCCAGCCCTCTGGGGAACGAGAGGCAGCTGGCCAATCAAGAATTAGAAGAATAAAAACCCAGGACAGTGGAGGACATAGATCCAGACCGTCCTCACCAAGATGCACCAACGACACGAGACTTCCACGCACTCTTGGTAATGGCAATATTATAATACCACACGAAGTCTGCGGGAGTGTTTCCAATTCACAAAAAGCAAGACATTACTATGTCTACTGCACTAATATTACTCTAGGAATCACAGCCGCTCCAATACTTAGAAAGGAAGTTGGATACGTCAATTTATTTTTTTAATCTACGTGCAGACTCACAATCCGCCGCGTAATACTGTACGTCTGAGATGGCCTTATTGGAATTTACGTGTTTTGCGAACTTCTGTAAGAACTCAAAGAGCAAGCGATGGTAAGCCAGCTCAACCTGCGGCCACTTTGAGGCTCATTTCCAAACATTGAAGAATGAATGCATTGACGAACGAATGAATGCAACCAAGTATATGAATTTGCTAAAAATGCATTAAAAACACATTTTTCCTCGGAAAATTGCTCTATCATTAAAATTAACTGAACTCGTACTTAATTTTCCATTCCATTCATTAGAAATGTCTGTAATTACACATTACGTCAATTACGTATAATGTTCATTATCACCAGATTATATTATAAAATTAATGGGGTACTTCACAAAATACTGTCTGTGGAAAATAGAAAAATGAGTGTTGTAATACGACAATTTTCGTCTCCCTAGAACGTGTGTACACTGGGTAGTTGCACGTCTTATTTCTACATTTAAATGTGTGTATTACAACTTATAGTAAAAATTCTTCTTTGCTTATCTGGTGAATTCAAACTATTTTTTGCAATTTATTGCACGATTTAATACTTCAAGAACCTGTGCCCTCAAGAGGATGTAACGAAGCATTCTCCGGGGGTAGGGGTGAGACGTATGACAGGATTAGTGCCACATTCTTTAGACTCCACCTTTTATGCCTTTTAAGGCAAAGAGAAAGAAGGGAAATCTTCCGAGGATAGGCTACTTGAATTGATAGAACAACCAATGATAGCCGTTGCTTACCTTAGAGTTGAAGATTGCTCAAGCCGCGATACAAAAATATATTTTTATAGTTTTAAAGTATTACCAAACGACACATCATTATATCTCTCTTTTCATGACTCATTCTTTTCAGGTCAAAAAACCTACATAGTTCTATTAAAAATTATATTCAAATTAAAAATATTACGAAGACTATCTCTGCTGCATAACACTTGTCTAGAGCAATAAGTAATAAAATGAGTTAACGTTCCGTCGAAAATCATTTTGAAAATAATTTGTTTATAATCTATTTTCTCGTTAGAGGATAAACTATTGGCGTCCGCTTTGCAGCACTGATAATAATACACCCAAAAACATAATAAAGACACCTTCACATTCGCAGGACAACTTAGTCTCTGCGTTTTGAAATATGCAACAAAATTTATTTATAACTAAACGAATCAAAATATAAAAATTAAAACGATATATTAACTGTATACAAAGTAAATTTCGAAAATCATCTGCTAGCAACAATTTCCACTAATTTGCTGTAAGTCAAAAATCGTTAATACAATATAATCGTCGAAAAGCGAAACACTGCAAAACGATCTGAACAGTATACTTGACTGCAAAGAGGGAATTGATTGCCTGTAAAACGAATGACGGTTGGAATTAGATGCTAATTTCTTATAAACAATTGCAAATCTCGAAAGCGAAAGGCGATAGCGCTGAACGGATTGCGGAATTGCGCAAAATATTGAAAGGTAACTGTGATGAGAGGTTAAAAAAGAATTGCAAAATTTGTAAATTTATAAACAATTTCCAATTTTTGCAGTTCTAAAGTGGGAAGGGTTCTCTCACGTCACAGAACCGAAAATTGCGAATTAACTGTGTATTTCCAACAATTAACGACGTCATAAACAATTTCGAAATGTGCACTATTTCTGGCAGGGACAGTCCCAAATTTGTTCTCAAATTGAACATTGCAAAATAACAATTTTGTCAAGAGATGCAAATTTATTGCTTAATATCTAGTTTAATTGTTACTACAATTAAATATTCACTTGCTCTTTGAATTTTAATAAAATGGTTCCCTAGGAATCCTCTATCGATTTTAGAAAAACATTATTATGCAATTTGTGCAATTGAAAATCTGCAATTATGCTACTTTATTTATTGACAAAATCTATAGTAAACTGGACATTTGATCAAGTGCATGGATTGTGTATGAAAAAATAATATTATAATTAGAATGTCTATTAGAAATTGATTTAAAATTAGTGTTATTTTATTTCGTATTAACGTATTTTTGTCAAAAAAGAAATGTGTTAAATCTGGTGAAGTGAATGCGTTTTTACATTTATTTCAATGAATTTACTTTCACGTTCATAAAATTGTTTCATTCCATTTATTTTTATTTCAACGTATTTCCACATCTGAACTAGGGACGTCCGCCGTTTTAGATTAGATTAGATTAGATTTATTAAGGCTAAATGCACCGAAAAAACTTGTAGGAAAATTCAATAGATCGCACCACTATCACAGGGAAATTTACTTTACCGATAACGTCTAAACCAATGGACCGATTTTCGATCTGTAAACGGCATTTAACGCCTTTTTAAAATAGCATTTACGCTACGAAGCCCTTTTTCCAAAAATCTAGCAAACACTCGAATTTGAAATTAGTTCTCAAACGTTCGAGAAAAAATTTAAAAATGTGGGCTTATAGCGCAAAGGCGACATGCTTCCTGAATCCAACGCCGTAACAACCATGCAAATCGGACAAATAGGAGCGTCGTAAAGTGAAATGTAGGAAAATACCTCGGCCCCCCCTCCCCTTCCGCGCCGTTGCGTCACCCACCCGTTTGTTGTGGGCCCTCTGTCGGCGCGGCGGCACGGCCAGGCCCGGCGGCGTGCGGCCAGCCCCGGCGGAGGAGGCGGGACTTGCGGGATACGCAAGCCAGTCGGTTTATGCTTTCGTCACATTGCATTTCAATCTATTTTTCCACAGATACCAAACTAGAGATGCTATACTACTACTACAGTCCGAGGTAAACGGTCTGTAATAGAAGTATATAACTATCGTTTTCACATATTTCCGTCTTCCTTCGAATACCATCTTAAAATTGTTTGAGGCATTACTAAAAATAACGATTCCGGGTTGGAACTGTTTTTTTTAAATGAACTATTTCTGTAAATATCACCATTATTCCATCTCCTCGCATCTTATTTTAAATATATTTTACTTCTAAGGTCTTCCGCCTTGCTCTAAGATCTTCCGGGTTCAAATACCGGAAAGAATGAGCGGGGTATACGCAGGAGCTCTTTTATCCTACAACTCGATTTTTGATCTCAAAACGATGTTTTGAAGAGTTGCTTTAAAGAGTTCATATGGTGAATCCCTTTTCCCAAGTAAAATAGTTGAAGCTAATTTTAAAACTGTTTTCGGACTTTCGGTCAAAATTAAAAAAGTGCATGATCTTGGCTGTCCGGGTGACGTCGCGTCGAAGGCTGTGTTGCTGACGTTTCGACCATTTTGTCGTGATCTTCCTCAGGGCTGATATGCCCATACATACAGGGCTGGTATGCCCATGGCATACCAGCCCTGAAGAAGACCACCACAAGATGGTCGAAACGTCGGCAACACAGCTTTGACGCACTTCGCTCTGCGCTCTCGACCGAGCAAAATCGCTCCGAACGTTTCGCAGAACAGTGGTGGAAATTTTTTTCAGTGCTAGTACTAAACCGTTTTAAGTTGACGGAAGTGCGTGTTTAGTGTTAGTGCACGATATTTATGTCTAACAATGATCTTCTCAGCACAGGGCATTTAGTTTCTCAAGCCCTAGAATCAATTTACAATCCAGAATATCCAACCAACATGGCGGTCGCAGAAAGCAGCCTTAACTTTACGGACAGCAACATGGAGTACATCGAGGACAGCACGTCCCAGCCTCAACAACACTTTTTCAACAGCTCCCATGCCACTGGATCATCGTCGGCGCCTATCGAATCTGGGCAAGTATCATCACAACAACAAACAACCGGATCAACCCATTCAGGTAATTAAACAAAACAAGGTAATGCAAGGCTAGCGAAACCTCGAGGACAGAGGCGACGCCAGTGACAGAGGCGCCAAACGCATGACCTCGACAGAACTTTCCTCAGAAATGAACCCCGATAACAACTTGCAAAAATGCTATAATGTAGATGAGTCAAATAGATTCAGTTTTTTAAATGAAGAGTTACCTGAAGTACCAATAGAAGTAAAAAAAATCCCCCCTATATATTTAACAGGAATTAGCAATCATACCGAATTTATAAAGGAAGTCAAATCTAAGTTAATAGAAAACTTTACCACTCAACTCAAGAACAATAAAATTAAAATACAATTCACGACTATATCCGACTTCAGAACTGCAGTTAAATACTTTATAAATTCTAATAAACAATTCCATACGTACTCAGATCCCAGTGTAAAGAAATATTCAATTGTGATAAAGAACATTCATCCCACAATTCCGGAAAACGAAATTTTTGAAGACATCGCTTCTCAATTTCCATCAGTTACAAAGGTCACGAGACTAAACAAGAACAATGTCCCGATCCCAGTAGTCGCTGTAGAATTCAACGGTACCGAAAAAATCGAAAGTGTTTTGGAATTAAAATACATTTGCAACTCCATAGTAAAACCGGAAAGAAGAAAGAAAACTGTAGGTCCCATTCAGTGCTACCGTTGCCTAGAATATGGACACAGTAGAAATAACTGTAACTACGAAGTTTCGTGTGTGTTCTGTGCAAAAAACCACCTTTCAGCAAACTGTCCATCAAAGAAATCAACTCCTACTTGTAAGAATTGCATGGGGAAACACAGGACTGACCTCAGGTCTAATGAATGTCCATATTATAGGAACATAGTGGAAAATAACAGCAAAAATGTAAATTCCAGTCCCAGATCCCGACAACCACGCACGCCACCAACCAATCATGACTCAACGAACTTCCCATTCTTGCATACAACTAACAATATTCCTTATTTCACTCAAAGAATTAATAATCACTGTCAACTAATGAATGCAAATAATATTTATCCACAATATCACAATCAGCAAACAAACAATCAATTTAACCAATACGACAACAATAACTCCTTCATTACCAACATCACACAATTTATCACCAATCACATAGTTAACCTCATCAACTCGCTAATTCCAACATTAATACAAAGTATTCAGAATTCCATCACATCCACAATTAGTAACAGTTATGGAAGATTCACATCATAAAGCATTAACCATTCTCAATTGGAATGCAAATGACATCGTAAACAAAGCTCGAGAGCTTCTGATTATGAATAAAGAGAAAACAAAATTAAGATATGACGAAAATACTGTAGAACGTGATTTTTTTAAAGGTGATAAAGTGTTAGTTAAAGCTAACGAGTCACAGAGATTAGGAAAATCACTTAAACCCACTTTCGAAGGCCCCTTTGAAATAATTGATGTACCCAGCAATTGCAATGTAAAAATTTTAAAAAATGATAAAATTGTAACTTTGCATGTTTCTAAGATCAAGAGGTTTTATGAATAATTTTCTGTTGTAGGCTCATTGGAGCAGCCGCTTTAAGCTGGTGCGAGGAGCCTTACATTGTTGAGCATTTTAATGTATTACCAAATGTTTATTTTGACCACATGGGAACTGCCAGGTTATTCCATCAAGAATGGAAGATCGTTATCTACTATGACACCGAAGAAGTTATCGCTAGTGAACGCCAACTATTACATCAAGTGTCAAGCCTGCAAGATGCTAACTCCCAGACTGAAAAACCTCTGATAGACTTTTATGTGAACAGGTTTACAAAGTGGCGAGAATATCGATTAAATCTGTTAACTTCTATTGGTATTGTTCATAATAATCATGCACGCGAAAAGAGAGGATGGTTCAATTTCGTTGGAGATATATCAAAAACTTTATTTGGCACCCTCAGTCAAGAGGACGCCGAGTATTATAATCAGGAGATAGATAAAATAATTGAAACAAATAATAAACTAGCTGCTTTAATTCACAATGAAACCCACATTCTTAAATCAACAGGTATAAACAACGCTTTATTTAAAAGTTCTATCGATGAGACAATTATACTTCTCACTCGTAGAGTTAATGATTCATTGAAAATAGCGTACACGGAACTCCACAGAATTAAAGCTCTAATTAATTTGGGTCAACTTGTAGATATGTACGCAGAGTGTGTTAGAATGCTGGAAACTATAATTTTACATGCGGAACAAGGGCAAGTCCATCCTGATCTTGTACCTTATCAAAATTTATTAGATGTCATTCACGATGTCAAAACTTACGGGCAAAATCAGTTAATTGCGGCACCAATATTGAAACATTTATTTTTATTTCTTCAAGCTAGTACGATCAATATTGCTGTATTGAAACAACGGTATATTTGTTTTGAGATACGTATCCCGATTCTCGAGGAAACGCAATACCTGTTGAACCATCTTCTTTCTTTGCCATCTCTGGACCAGTCACGAATTGGTAACAAATTTATTCAAATTGAAACTCCTTATGTCTTAATGGATTTAACGTCACATAGTTTTATGCCTTCATCCTATTTAGAAATTCAAGGATGTAAGAAAATTAAGAATGTTCACATATGCAAAAGAACTGTTCCCAGGTTTTCTATTTCTTTGCAAGATCCTTGCTTACGACTAGCGATGAAAACATTATCAGGTCCTGTAGATAATCTTTGTCATATAGGGTTAATTAGGTTTAATCATACAATATGGTATCAATTGTACGAAAATAACGTTTGGATTGGAATAGCCCCAAACCAAGAATTTATGCAGATCTCTTGCAAAAATGGGTTTCATGAAACGGTGTCAAAACGGGGAGTATTTAAAATTTCTTTGGACCCTGGCTGTGTTTTATTATCATCCACTGCAACATTGTATGCAACGTCAGAACACACACAGGAAAAATTTAATTTAAATCTTGGACTTCCAAGTTCCACCCACGTACTTTCCGATAATTTGACACTGGTTTATATCCCGGAAATTAAAGAATCATTAATTCATCCAGATAGTTTACAGAGTCAATTGAGAGATCTATCATCTATTTCTAATGAAGCAGAATCTTTAGAAAGTAAATATAGAAACTTGAGTAAGTCAGAAAGTCAATGGAAAATTGTACAAATAGCCTTAACTATTTGAACCTTGTGTGTATTATATTCATGTTATAAATTAAAGGTTTATAAGTTGATTAACTGTTGGTTCAGACCATGTACTAAAGTGTACAATAATTGTTTTAATTCAAATATTGCTGGAAGAACGCAAAATGTAATAAGTTGTGGATTAGAGAGCACCGGCGGAGAAAATCAAGAATTGTTTTCTAGACATGGGCAAGGCTTAAATACGCCTTCTGCGTCACTCCAATTGGAGGACATAAGCGAAGCAGGGTCAGCATTAGTAGATAAACTGAGAGGTACAAATTATAAATTGAAGGATAATATTTCCATCTGAGACGAATTGATCGAGGACGATCAATAATCTAAGGGAGGGGGTGTTACACGCGGCAGAGGTCACGTAGGCCACAGTGTCGAAGCCACCCCCTTCCATGACCGCCGACCCCTTGAAGCACCCTGACGAATGAGGCACCCTGACGAAAGCACTACTATACACAGAGGTCACGTACGATACAGTAACGGAGCCACCCCTTCCATGACCGCTCACTCCATGATGAAGGACCCTGACGAATGAGGCAACCTAACGAAAGTACTGCTATAGACAGAGGTCACGTAGGAGCCACCCCTTTTCATGACTGCTAACTCCATGATAGGACCCTAACGAATGAGACACCCTGACGAATGAGGCACCCTAACGAAAGTACTACTATAGACAGAGGTCACGTAGGCCACGGTGACGGAGACACCCCGCGAGGGACCACGACTAAACTGCCCCCCCGACCTACGAGCCCTAGCCTTTGACTGTAATGACGCCTCATGCCAGCACACGCGGAGTAAGTCACGTACGCTTTGGTATTTAAGCTCTGCGCCCATGTCTAAACAAGTCAGATCAGTTACTGTCTCGCTGCCGTGCGGTTGCTCGTCACGAGGTGGCCGAGGTCATTCTCGCTTGTAACTTGTAACTGTTTTTCAGTATCTATTAAATATTTATATACGAATCGAAGTAAGTTATTTCTGAAGAAACCTTCTCCTATCCGTAACAGCGTCTGAACATTTATCTGTCATTCCCAGATGTTTCACTTGAAAATGTTTGTAGATATTTTACAATTTTGCTGTAATGTGAACTAGCCAATAAATCGCATAGTTCTCAATAAATAAGCTGTCTTACTTGCATTGCCTAAACGAATTGTACAAACACATCATCATATGTATGAGCCACTACATTTTTCGAATCTTCAAGACTTTGTGTAAAAGTGAAGCCCAAATATTAAGTAGGTCACCAATCAACTGTTTCCCTTCACCACCAGGGCCCTGTTGCATAATAATTTCCAAACTAATAAAATTCGTAAAAGTGCCAATAAATTGTAACTTGTAAAATATTTCGGTTTCATAATGAAACGTATTAATAGTACAAGTTATTAGGAAAGTTACTAATAATATGTGAAAATTTTACATGTATCCATAGCATAATCCAGACTAATAATATTAATTATTATTGTTTACTAGTACATTTCTTACAATTAACGTTGTTTTAAATACATTTCTTAACAATGTTAATTGTTCCATATTCTAAAATATTATTGTGGTTGGTGGAGATACAAAATAATTGGAGATTAAGAATATAAATAAAGAACTAAAATGATATAACATTTCCATTTTAATTCTTCAGATTAAGAAAACGTTCTCAGACAACCTAGAAGAGTAGAAGTGTAGTGACAATGAATCAATTTTGACTCTCAATCTGAATCTGAATTACATCAAACATTCATAGTGTCCCCACACAATGCAGAAAGATTATTACTGTAAATAAGCGTGGAAATTCAACATGCAATCAGAAGGGTTGGTGTTCTTTCCCCAAAGAACAGTATGTGTAACATTGGGTGATATGAATAAAAGTAAGCAAGTACTCTTTGCTCCGAGTTCCCGAGATTCTACTCAGTTTCGTATGAATAAAGAGGGTAAGCAATTGCTCAGTCTCTGAGCACTTGCTCCAACTCTGAGAATAATCTCAACTGGCGAGCAAATGCTCAGAATTGGTATGAATAAAGTTAAGCATTTACTCTCTAGAGTGAGCACTTGCTCCAAAATTTCGGAGGGACCTTAGTAGCAGACTCACTTTTGAAAAGTAAGGTTAAATTGACCAATTTTTTACCGTGTGTTGATATGCATAGGCAGTGGACTAAAAAAAATCAAGATTAGGCGAAATTCTCGTGATGTAGACTATTAGAATCTTTGCCGATTCGAAAAGTACAATGTATAGTTGGTACGATTTTTATCGGCGTTTGCTTTCAGGCGCTTTTTCATATTGCATATCTTCTATGTTAATTGGCCTTCGCGCTTTTCTACTTGGAATTTTTCGGGGTACTGTTTTTTGAAACTTTGTAATGTTTCGTTTCGGCCACAGAGTACTTCCGAAAGCTGGCTCTTTTCAAAAATAAGTTTATATTCACTTAGCATTTCGGTAAAAATTAGCTGGGCCACTAGCGCCTGTTTTTCGTTACTGCTATTCATATTCGAATTTAAAGAATGAAACAACAAACCATTGCTCTTTATTCCGCACAAATGTGTGCGCGACGCGAGTAACATATGTAACATCTTTGTTGCTCAAGAACCCAATTTTTAAAACTCTTAGCCTGCACTATCACTTGTTCACGACGAGCAAATGCTCGCGAGACATGAGTAAGTTCTTCGGAGACATACGAAGTTTTTATTCATACGAAATGGAGCTTCTGCTCAGTGCCGCGGAGTAGACTCACTTTGCTCCGGAGCAAGTACTCATGAGCAAGTGCTCATTTTTATTCATATGACCCATTGCATTGGTTAGGTGGTGGAAGCCAGTATCATACTATTGCTGACGTGTATGTTGTCAATAGATCAACTATTTGTCGTGCAGTAAGAAGTGTTTACTGCTATAAATAGAATACTATTCAATTGGGTTGTCAAATAGCCGGAAGACATTGGAAATGTAGCAGTTCCAAAGAACTGTGTAGGGTAATAGATGGATCTCTAATACCAATTGAAACTCCGCCACAAAATTAAGTAGCTATTGTAGACCATTGGGAAGATCATTCTCTCAATTGTTTGTTTGTGAGCCTACTCAACATTTTCATTATGTGAATGCAAACTAGCCAGGAAGTGTTTCTGATGTTCATGCTTTGGGTAGAAGCAACCTGTACCAAATTATGGGGCGAAGGAACATTTTTCCAAATGCTGTGTTATTAAGTGATTCTGCATATCCCCTAAAAACTAGGCTGATGACTCCTCTTTGTGAAAATCCAAACATTCAAGAAAGGCTTTACAATTGAAAACATAAATCAACAAGACAAATTATAGGATGTGCTTTGGGAATTTTAAAAGAAAAGTTTCCATGTTTAAAACATCTTTGGGTTGTTCCAGTGTGTTGCAGAAATTGTTAATTGCTGTGCAGGTGTGTCTGCCATATATCAGAGACAGATGAAGATGACGGTGAAATATACATCAATGGAAATAATGCTAATATTCTAGAATACCAACAACAAGCAATTGATGATGAACAAATGCAAATACAAATAATAGTCACAAATAATTAATGTAATGCATTGAACATCTTTTATTTTAAAAATAAATGAAAACGCTCTTTAGAATTTTAAAATATCTTTATTCATTTTATTATCTAAAGGAAAATCAATAACTTCACATACATTGTCCTGTATATCTACTGTGAAATTGCTTCTTGGGATACCCAAATCAACTTCCAAATGCCTAGCCTCAAGATAAGTTTTATAAATCTGAATTTATAGTAATTGAATTTCAAGCCTACTTTTTTCACTGCACATGTTACAAACTCTTTTGCCACTTTTAGTTCTTTTCACTAGAAGTATTGGGAGAATGGATTAATACATAATTTTGTATGTCTTCAAGCTGTTCCATTTTATTGCCCACTTCTGTGTTTTCTCCTACAGGCAGCGTGTTCATTTCCAATAAACCATTCTGATTTCTTATAGACATGCATTCATTTACTCCTAGTTCCTCTACAACTGGAGCATCCTTGCTAATGATGTCCAGCATTAAATCATCAACATCATTCATTTTTACTGCTGCTCCCCCTCTACTGACAGTGCATTTAACATTGTCAACCTTTTCTGGATAAAAATAAATACAGAACAGATAATAAATTAAATTGTAGTAAATGTAATAATTGCATTTCAAAGTAAGCTCAGAAGTAGATTTAAAGTATTATGAATACAATTGAATAGATTAGAATTGAAACATCACATGTCCATCAACGTATTTTACAATTTACTTGAGTTGTATTTTTCAAATTTGATTCATTTAAAGTTAATACAGTCAATTAAGTATTCTACACTATATGAATTTTGTTCCTTAGTAGCCAAATGGATAGTTTTATTTGTCTACTGAAAATTAGGTTTTGTGGACATATCTTTAAATTTTAAACGATTCAATAATGGTGTTGGATTTGATTTTATATAAAAATGCACTATAACAAATATTTAAAACTGAACTTACAAATGACGCTTTTTATATATATTGCGCCACCATACATCTCTTAAATAATTTGGATCTTTCTCAGATGACAAAGCACTTAATGCGATTGCATACTCCCATATTTCTTTCCGTGCCTGTGTTTTGTCTTGTGTGGTAAGTTTTCAGTAAATAAAATCAAATTCTACATTTTCATTGTAGTCAAACAAACAATTTCAGCTTCCTTAGCCCCTCTCTTCGCCTCATCATGCACAAGAATATGTATTCTGTACTATTATGCTACAGAAATTATTAGTTCTAATAACTAGTACATTGTATTTTGTAATTTTCTTCTAATGATACTAGTAAAGTTCGGCAACTAGGCCCAGAGCTATCAAATCGTGTCCCAAGTGTATTGCAAGATATGGCATCAAATGTTCATTAAAACTTGCAAAGCAAGAGATATTGAAAATGCATATCATAAAAATGTCAAGATTAAAATCACTGGGAATAAAAATTACAGTTTAAGTGCAGTACTTGAATATTGAAATTCAACCATTTCCTTCCTTGGTAATAATTAGTACAAATTTCTAAAATAAATATTTAAAAAGCTAGTTTATAAAAATATACGGAAGGAGTCATATCTACGCTAATAGCACAGGTGCTCGAAATTTGTTGTCACTTATCATAACTGATTAAAGGGTGCGTAGAACCAAAAGTTTAATATATTTCATTTCATTATAAAGCAGCGCTAAGTTCATGATAATATTTACCTCGAACCGTTTTCAAAAAGAAAAGATCGTGTGTAGATAAAATAATGTTTTTTTTATTCGATTTTTTCGACGAAATTCGCAGCCAGAACAAAGTGAGCCAATATCATTGTAAATAACAAAAATGATAAGTGAGACTGTGATTTATATGCATTTGCATTTTTTTTTTTTTTTTTTTTCAGTGAACTAAAACCGTTCAAGAAATGATATACGTTTTGAGGCGTTTAGAATCAATTTAAGCTATTTTTATTTCGCACATATCACCATAAATGCATATTTGGGCCGTATTTGCATATTTTTGTTGCATATTCATCCCTCATTCGCGAAAAGAAGCCCAAAAGGTACAGTTCCGCAGCGTGTAAGCGACTCTGACAGTTCTCTCGCCACTGCTCTGAAGCAATGGGCTTTCAATGGGCTATTTGTTTACGTTGTCATAGCCACGGATCAGCATTGCCGCTCGCCATACTCTTAAGAAGTCATTCGAGAAGCATGCTATTACTAGTCGGCAGTATTAGTCGAAATTAAATGTACATCCGCCGAGCGCCTATACAAAACGTGCCCACACACGGTGCAAATGTGGAGTGGTATTGAGTCAGGCCCGTGAATTGAGAGGAAGTCATATCTTTGTTGCAATACCTATATTTTTTATTTTGTGAAATGCACATTAACTGCATCTTCCTTTATTTTCCTAAGAAATGAGTGTTCTTCAAAATTAAGCCCTTGACTTAATGTTTGTTGCTTGTAACAATTTATATGATTTCTGTATCTTTTTTTGCTGTAAACGTATTTTCCACATTACACTTTTCATTTATTTTTACACTTACACATTACACAATTGCGCATATTTAATTGTATATATTACCAAATATATGCGCATATTTCGCTGTTTTTATTCCATATAAATTACAGCCCTAGTGACACGCACCTCGGCAACCACATTATACTGCCAAAAACTTAGTGATTCTCTACGAATCCCTTACGCGCGCAAGCAGAGGTTGCCACCCAACACTTTCCCGCCAGACGTTGTGACGACATTCTGGACATCTCTATAAAGCATTAATAAATTAGTAATATAGTAATAATTAATTACTATTAAGTTGTAATAATAATAATAATACGTGCGTTATGTAATACTGACGTTTAAATGTACCGCGTAATGTTGATTGACTTACATACTGTTAAAAAATCAAATTGGTTCACGGGATTGGTTAGAGAAACAATTAGTTCCGCCGTTTCGAAATATTTAATTTCTTCATCAGGGCATAAAAATTTGGGGCTACTTTACATGAAGCTCCTGGATTATTTTCAAAATTTTCTCAAAAATTGCTCCATTTTTTAAAAATTTCTTGTTAGAATTAAGTAAAATATACTTAAAGAGGATAACTCGAAAATTCCAAAATTTCGAATTATTTCCGGCGTCTTCCTACCTACAAAATTGAAGGCAGAGTTACTTCACTCAAGTAAAATTGTTCTCCATATTTAGTTCATTCATTAAGGTTAAATTATATAAATAAATATTCATTATATATATATATATATTTAAAATAGTAGTTTTCATGCAATATTGCGTGTAATATGTGCAATTTTAAAAAAATAACAAAACAAGATTTTCTCAAAAACGGCTCCAAATTTTTTCTTTGAACTTTTAGTAGGGATAGAGCTAAATGTCTTCTATGAGTTGAGTTTGCTCAATTCTTTTGTTGC